>JASCZW010012310.1:0-28941 GCA_034211315.2 Aedes japonicus
CACATGTACTGGAGGCCGAGACTTCTGTTCATAGGACGACGATGGTCGCACGCTGAGTTTCTGTTGTTCATTCCAGTGAAGATGTTACAGCACGTCATGCACCATTCTTCATACTAGCTGTTCACTGGACAACACAACTTAATTACAAAACTCCACTGGCGCCATGATAACGAAAAAATACACCAAACCATTTTACTGAAATCACACTCTTCACTTTAGATCACTTTCCGACATACAACGAACGCAAACGAGAACATACTTCTTTGTCAATTTTCCTTGAAATTCTCCTTCTTCTGTTGTTTGCTGTTTTACACCTGCATTCATTGTACACAATATGACTGATAAAATTTGCTTGAATTTGAGACTATAACCACATCATCTGGATACCTTCAACTGACCTGCCGTTTGATTATCTACTTCAATTTGCCTATGACATCCATCTCACAGCTGACGTGTAGTACACATCAAAAGATTACATCTTGATTGCACCGGTAAAACTGGTAACTTCATACCATCCGTCAGAAGATGTTTCCAAATAAAACGAACGCCAAAGAAAACAATAACAGTAGATGACGAAAATCAACCTGCAATGGTTTAATATATTTATTTAGTTTAAAGCAACTGTTAAAACGGTGTGGAGCAGATCAGCGACGATCGATCACTGACGGTTGGTCGATGCTGATGTCACAGACGACGGATCGACTGATCGACTGATCGATCGATACCACACCGACGGTCAGACCGAGAAACGTTACCGCCGTTGCTTCGCCGGCAATGATGGCGCCGATGATACGATTACGCTGCTGGGGTCGCGGGTGCCTTCGCACATCATCACACGACATCGAGCGCTGCAGTGCCCGATTTATATTGCTCCGCGCGCGCCTTCGAGGCAAACGCGCAATTTTCATGTAATTGATATGTCTTCACCATGATGTTCACGATGATAACGCGCGAGAGTACGAGAGAGAGAGCGAGCGGTTTATCTATTTATCAACTGCGTGTCTCACGAGACGCGTTCCGACTATCATCATGATCCGACAAGAGATACTTCAAACGAATTCTCTGAACATCACGTGATCACCGGTGTCTTTGCATGTTATTCCAGTCTTCGAGGTCGTGGAAGGGTCAATCTTGCGTTGCCTCACTCCTTCATTTATACACACAAAGGCAGCGCAAGTTTCATCTTCGACTGCAGACGGCATAATGGGTGAATGACATCATCTCTGTTCCAAATTCGTACATGCAAATAGGCTCAGACGAAGATATGGCCGCCAACTGGAGATTTATAAGCCATCTCAGGATTTATCTTCATCAGATTGACATGGATAATTTATCATACTTTGATCTTCGCGTAACATAAATATCAGGTCTATGTTTGTTTTCACTTGCCTGTATTCAACAGACGTTGTTAGTTCAATTTGAAGATGATGTCACGTACGCAGAAATTCCAAACGGTGCAAACAAGAATTGATGGATGACTACATCGTCTCTTATCAATGAGATCTTCGCACATAAAAGGCCTATTCTTGTTTATCAAATTTATACTTTTCACGAATGTAGTCAAAGAGTTGTGAGCTCAACGTAACGGAAAGCGGGATTCGATCTTCAGGTTCGCTTGCGGACGGATAGAAAATATTAGATTCAAAATGATTAAATTGGACAAATCGACGTCATTTACGACAATCGCCGTCAGCTGCCAATGTCCACATTGCGCTTGATTGTTACTACGAGTTTATACATCTTCAAAAATTAAATTGTTCGAGGTTGTCGCGGCATGGTGATGACGAGCAGAATCAACAAACAAGGGAAGGCAATAGGCGCGTTTCTAAACATACTGAAGGCCTAAAGAAAAATATTCCAGGATTTCCATGTTACTGGGGGTTCATCAGTTTGTCTATTCACTTTCATTGTTACTGCAGCGTACAGCCGGCCATTCGTCTTTAACTTCACATCTGTATCTCGTCAGTTATAAATTTGATTTTTCAGGTTAATTACACTGGCGATATTGCTCTTCTTTGTTGCCAAATCAGACACTCCTAGGCTATGATGTCTATACTATAATCAGCTCTCTCACGTAACGACTAAATAGTTTTAATAAAATAGATTACTTCACAGTACCTGTACGTTGAGGTTTCGTCATATATTTTGTGCCTGTTCAACTTGTTCATAAAAAATGTTTGATACTGCATTGTAGTCAATCTCTGAATACCTTGCAATTTATTTATAATCATTATCCGCTGACTGGTTCTCTCTGCGTTCATCAGTTCGAATCATTAATGTAGGATTACGTACATAATTAATTCATACCGCCATACTGAATGCGGTGTCATTGTTGTTCGTTTAGTATGATGAAAAGAGTACTGACTTCGTAATCGCTGCTTGAACGGCGATTCAATGTCATTAGAGAGTTAGGAGAACCATCATCGCAGCATACGGGATCACCGTCGTAGATTGAATGGTCGCGTTCTATAGCGAATTGTATGCCAAAGAATCGTCCGAAAATGGTCATCAGTATAACGTTTCTGGAATCGTCACAACATACCATCAATCCTAAATTCAGTATCCATTGAATAGTAAAAGCGGCTGATCGAAATTGGCACGCTGTTATCGCTGGTGTCGTCATTTTTCAAACGAGAAACAATGCAGATCGGGTATCGCAGAGGATGCGCATCTCCTGAATCCAATATACATCCTGATGCGATGGTTTGCGCATAACGCGGTGTTACTCTCGCGTTCCATTGAAAAATAACAATCAACGCGGTGCATTACAAAACTGAGTACCTTTGGTTGTCTCCAGTCTGCCTACGGCGACATTAATTACGTAACCTGTTATGATCTTTGGCACATGCTCCATGGCGTAATTGGCCTGGTGACGAATCGACTTCGACAAAACCAGGGTTTTACAGCTCCGACTAATCCTCCGATACTTTGTCTGGGTCCATGATTACAGCCGAACGAATCATAAAGGTCAAGACTGGATCATTGAAGATCTTGTGTATACTGTAAATCGGGACGAGTCGGTGCCTACGTACTGTACGTTGATATCCGAGAAACGCTCTGGTTGCCATGAGTACAAAGGGGGTCAAGAGAAATAAAGAACATAGCTTCAGTCAATATAAATCCAAAAATAAAAAACATGTACTTCATCTTAACAAATCTTGAGTGTATCCATCAATCGCGTATATTGCGTTTCATTATTTCATTCATCGATGCGGATCCGCGCTATCTAATTTCATTACATCAACAATCAACTACGATCTGCGGGACACCACACCGAATCATAACGGTGTCATATTTGCGCCTTTGATTTGCTGCGCTATCTTGACAGACTGAGCTTGAGAGCAACATGGTTCATCATAAGGAGTTTCAGAATCGATTTGTTAATGACAAGAAAAGGGGATCTACCTGAGTTAAATCCATGGTCAGTCCATGCCACATCTGGTCATCAAGGGGCCTATAGCATCAGGTTTGTCAGCGAGTAACATGTCATGGCTAAGAGAAAGAAGATGTCTTTACTTGATTTATACGCAAGACATCACACAATGACTCTCTCGTTTCAATTTGACTGTGCCTGGAGTCACGAGGCATGGTTAAAACAGGCACCAAAACGGAGTGTTTGGCGTAAATACAGCGCAGTGTATCAGTATCACACTGAGATACCAACATATACACAGCAGTATGAAAATCAAACCATCGAAACCAAGGCCCTTGATCAGGTGGTAATTACAGTGGGAGGCCGAGCTTTAACTCCGGCAGTCAGTTCTAGATACACTGATTGCTCCTGTTTCACGGAGTACTTCTTGCACGAGATTTTTGTTTGTCTTTGATATCATCCTTCCGTCTTCATTTAACTAACTGTTATAATTTGATTACCTATCATTCTGAGGGCACGCGTATGTCTTTCACGTTGATTTTATCTTCTGGTTAATTTGTCATTTGGGAGCAGATTTTAGTATCGAGTATGTCATTTTTGCAGCCACATACTCTTCCTTTCATCGAATGATCACTTCTCTATCAAATGGTGTGATCGAATCAAATTAGTACTTCACGACTTTAGTAAATTATACTGCTTATATTCTCGCGGAGGTGCCTTTCCGTCTGCTGCGAGCGAAGTTTATAAATTGATCATCTGTTGTGTGTTGTTATATAATATAAAGCGTCGCTACAGGCAACGCGCCATGTCACGAAGGACGTAGTAAGGCCGCTACGAGCGCTTCACACGAGGAATGGCGAGAGAGCCATCCAAGTGCAGTTGTTTGAAAGAACCTGGTCAATACTTCACAATTTAAAGAAGTACCATAAAACGGCGTATCGCATTTATTAGAGATATGACCACACATCGAGGGAGCGGCTGAGGATCGCCGTTCAACGGAAGATCAGAAACCCGACATTGCTGCTATTTGTCAGCTGCGAGCACAAGTGCATTTATTACGGTAGGCGGGTTTCTATCACGCTCGATCAGTCTGGTCTGGAAGGATTTAGGGGACTCCTGACAAAAAGACCCATTACCTGTTTGACTGCACATTCCAGAGGATTTAGAAAAGCTGCATTACATTAGGTGTCAGAGAGCCAAAAATGATCCGAAGGATAGGCCTATAAAGAGCCAAGGGACTCCGCCACCGAGCGAAACTGAGTCATGCACAGTACCTAATGGACTCAAGTCAGTAGATTGCATCATTTACAAGCTCCATGAAATATTTCATGAATTGAGCCTATTCATCTTCCATTAATATTGATTATCTTGTTGTTACCCAGTTGCAGACCCTATCTGGCTTTATCCTGATTTTAGCAACTCTGTTGATTAGCATTGGTATTACACGCCAGTTTCCTGTCCATTTTAAAAGAGTTTCATGTGGTGTCCTTTACATTAATTGCATTTATGAAAGTCTGTACCGTAAGTCCATCAGACTTAGAGGCATCGCGGGTCTTCCATTCGTCAGTCATCCTGCGCATAGAGTTGAGTCACGCCATTTATCTCTGAGTCCGATTTCAGAGAATGTAAGGCAAATTTCGAAGAAGTTGCAAAATACTGCAATTATTTCCACGAGGAAGTTTCATCAAGATACGTAATCGCAAGAAAAGCCTTTATGATTTTAACTTGTATTTCCAATGTACTTGAAGTGCCTGACAAGACGTTATTTCTAGGTTGCCTTTTAATTATAATTATCCAGTACAGATACTGTTCACTGATCGGCATATGTCGTTATAGCCTTGCTGCTTTCCTGTTGCTCTGTTGCTCATCGTTTCATGTGTTTAGGTCGCAGCACCTGGATATCTAGTATTCCCTGGCGTCTCTCCCTTTGTGAGGCTCCCGTGCACCATTTTATGTAATAGAATCATTGATTAGTGATATCGATATTTTCGTTCTTTCACATTAAATGCATTAATCTGCATTTCTCAATTATTGTACATCAGTTCTGCTAAGGTCTTCCAAGGAAAGCGCTAAATATACAGTAATTTTACATAGAATGAATAGAAGATGAAGAGAAAGGGATTGATAGTTCCGTAGCACACTGTTAAATAAACATCATTGCGGCACCATCTCAGCAGCGTTACTGAACTATTTTCAAACACAGCTTTATTCAGGCATATCATTACTAAATCCCGAGAAGATATTGGCTGCCGTTTATTTGAATACAGGCACCGCATACGCTTACATGAGTTTCAGAGCAATTATTCAGCCGAATTGAATACTGCCGTTTGCTGCTGCACACCCTGAAGCTCGATTCCGAGAAGGCGATACCTTTGTTTCATACCTTTCCGCTTCATGCCAAAATGCATGAATTCAACATCATTACATACAGCAAAAAGCTGCGGCGATTTACTGAACTTGTCTCTGAAATTCCATAAAATATCTTATCTTGCATGATTCATACGATCTCAGATCTTTATATTACAGCATTTAATTTTCGGGATATGACAGGCATGCATATTAACAGAAACACATGTAACATTTATTTAATAATATTTGGTCAGCGAGATTTGACCATCACAGAGCCCTAAACTGCTGCGACATTACTGGCGCTATCTGAATTGAATGAGAATCAAGGCCTGCCATATACCGAATGTAGACAGCGCATTTAATCATTTCATATCGATAGACTTCATTTATATACATTGTCTGTAAATGTTACATCAGCGTTGCAAATGCTTCAGCTATTAAACGCTCATACGTTGTACACAAGTTTGGATATTGATTTACATGCATTACTGAGACGCATGTTGAACAGCTAGACGACAAGATGACACACGCTTCGATGTTACCTGTTAACATCGCTGCCTTCAAAAGGCATCGTTATATTCGTCTACAGTTGACCATAACTGTGTTCATTTGTAAATATAACCACAAATTGAACAATTTCATAAACGAAAATAGAAGTGAATCATATCATTTCCATATTATTATACATTTAATTAGCCGAGTTTGAAGAAGAAGTAATAGGCTAATCAACTGTTACGAATATCTCTGAGTTTTACGGTTTAAATGACTCGTTTTATCTCGTGTTTGTTTAGTTGATTTAGGCACTGCTGTTGTTCAACTAAATATATAGCCGCATTGGCAAGCTGGCTGTGCCGTTTATATAAATTTCATATCTAGCGTTGAATAAAAGAAAACCAGTAAAGTTTCTTTGCATTCATTTCAGCCTATAATTGATCACAAGGATGTAGCATTACAGTTATTATTCATTCATCGTTTTGTTAGCTAGGCTATATAAACGATATTTAAATCATTTATAAATCCGTTATTCATTCTTTTGTTGAACTGTTTAAAATTGGGTTACATTATAAATACTGTAAAAGCTTTGCCAAGCATACATTCAAACAAAATGAAACACATGAATTAAAGTTCATATTTCGATTGGAGAATACAGCCATTCGTTTAGTAGTCTGTTTCGCATCTTTATTCAAATATTGCTGTATTATCAGCTGCATGTTTACTATTCCGCCTGTGTTAACGGCAGGCCTGAAACTGAAAGATTGAACGGTAGTATCCGATCTATATCATTTCATCGGTGCTCCTCGAGACCTATATCTTAACTTCATCTTTCTTTATACTTCATATCCAATAAGTTATATATACTTTAATTATTTCATGTCTTTATATTCACTATCATTATGATTTGTGAAGTGCATCATGCCCAAAGAGCTGCAACGGAATCTATGGTATTTCTTTAATTATATCTATCGGATTTTCGGCAAATGGATCTTTTCCAAGTTCCGCTGATCTGACTATGCAGCTGTTTGGAAAGGTTCCGATACATTCTCACTTTGTCAGCATTGGCATAATTACATAATATCATATAGATTTGATGATGTTGAAACTTTATTGATTTACTCATAGATGATTTGTACCAGCTTGCTTCGTTTTTTATACCCATCAAAGAAAATCTTCCTGTTTGCATAGAGCGCTGGATATACATTGAAGAAATAAAAAGGATTGCCAGCTATAAAACCATCAAGCAGTTAATATGACTTCATGGCAAGGCAACTAAAATGCAAATATTATTTCTGTACGAACAAACTTTGGGATACTCAACAAGATCTTGGGAAATTGTCATATCGCTGAAAACGAACGAGGAACGTATTGAAATCATAGACCAAAGACTTAACACTTACAACATTTCAGATTCATCGAAAGGAGATCATAAATGGACAGATGTCGATCGATTGCGTATTTTCACTACATAAATACACGAATGGGATAATTCCAAGACTTCCGGGATGGAGAGAAGGGAATGACAACTACCATTGCTGGTGAATATGGCCTCCCGCCTATATCCTCATGTTAGATGGGCTGTTCTTCTGATCAATTGTCTGTCTGTCAAATGGAAAGGATTTAACTCGTGAGGTGATAGCTACCCATCGATCCATCCAACCCTTTGGCCTGATTATCTCACGGCATGATTGTTAATCAATGGTTACAGTTTGATCATACATCATACATCATACACTAGTCAATTTGTTACGCAGAAATCTCGTAGATATTCGTTACTGTGGACATTAGATGGCAGTTATGTCATTTCATGATAACTGCCAGCTTCAAGATTACATTTTATCAAAGTACTTTGCCTTCTCTGAGGCTCATAATAAAACAGCATGGCAGTTGATTGAGTCATTGCGTAGACCCCTCAGGAGAAGTTGCACTAATTTAATAATGAGCGAGGCCATGCGTGTTCATGAAGATGACGTAGGGTACAGAAAAAAATTTCAGGGTCTCGATAATGAGAAAAGACATTAATTCCATTTACAACTATTCCGTACGGCTATGGAAATCTGGCAGATACGTGATTCGCCCAGGTAATATGCAGATATCTTCAGTGTAAGGCACTGGCTATAAATAATACTAATTGTGTGACCTGTCACTGTATCTAAATGGCAATTAATCTCTCTACTAAATATACAGATAAATCGAACTACAGATTGATGCGTTGGACTGGTTTCGAACAAACAAAATTCTCCATCAAATATAAATATGGATCAGTCTGTTCCTTGAAGATTACCGGCTTCATCGATCGTTACCTGCCAGTAACGAAGTACGTTCTCTGAGATTTTGAAGTAACCAAAACGATGGAATAGGTCATCAGAACAGTGTTAGGCCTGCCTGAAGACTGGAACACGATTCAAATAAGCCATACCAAGAGCTCGAGTTCAACTAACTGCATTATTGTTGCTAACAATAATATCGTCATTTATCCAAACGTTTAAAAACACTACGTTAATGTGGCGCTTACAGATCTTTATCTTCAATCACACAGTTGAAAATTTTTCACAAAATGAAATAGTTATGTTGATTTCACGAGTTGTTGTAACATCTCAAATAAACTTAGAGGGCTTCCGGAGCTGTGTAGCGAATACTTGTAACCAGCAACCTGGAAAAAATTGCACTCCATTTAATTCCCAACTGGCCCGTTTCATCCAGACAGACGCGCAGCCTTCGTCTACAAGCCAAACTGCAAATTGGTTCAACTCGACTGGTCAATACCGTACGCGACAGATTGATACCTTACTGGCAGTCTGCGTAGGCGCAGGGAAAACATCTTCGCATTGCCAGCGTATCTTCATAACGGTTGCCATAACTATTGCCATTGCCTATTCCAAATTTGCTTCTACGATGTCAAGATAAATACCGGCATCATACATTGTTACGTCAGATAATATATAGAATAATATTGCAGTACCATAGGTATCTGCGCATATTTCTGGAGCACAATATTTATATCAGTCTGTTCATGTATTATTCATCACAACAATTTGGGTAATTAACACTGATACGTTGTGGATGGTTGACGTAATCTGACAGAAGCTATGGGAAAATCAGAAAACACCACGCAAACGCACATCAAAAACGGAGATAACAGCAAAAATCTCGACAAAAATGAGTAACTGCGCAGCAAGGAGTCGTCGAAGCAAAATCTCTACGAATCCCCAATATGGTCTGGCCGAGGCTAATCGGCCTCTGCCTGTCGAAGCATAAATATCGATGATACCGGTCTCCGCGGCTTGATTTGCCCCGCGCGTATACGATACGCTGCGTACCAGATCATCACGCTAATTGTGCAGGGACAATCTGCCGCAAGGCTAATATCAAGCACGATTGCATATATATATCATAGAACTACTGCATTGAGAGGCCAGCGGACTGGTATGAAAGTTTGCTGGTCGACGTTAGTTTTCGTTTTGATTTGTGTATTAATCATTCGTTAATCGAAGATACCTGATGGTGTCTGGTTCACTGGCGACGACTCTGGCGATCCTGAAGCTAAAATGTCAATATCAACTTGACGAAAATATAAATGGCAAATTGAGAGCTGATTACTTACATCTGCAAAATAAAGGCTAACAAGCCATAACATATCGAATTACATCTTTCCTACGTATTTAGGCGTCCCTCTATAAAAATCAGTTGACGAAGAGGCCTAATTGATCGTCGAAATCGCGGAATCGTTGTTTTTCCAGAAAAGGATCTTACTTTGAGCACCAAGCTTTTTTTTTTTTTTTTTTTCCTGAATGAACGACAAAATTTCAGCCACGTTGTCCCGATGAGGCAACATCATATCATCAGTTGCCGATTTACTCCAACACACACTTCTCGACGAATCGGTAAATTTGATGTCCTCGTTCACGGACAAAACTAGTTCATGAACTGCCAATTCAGTGCGCAGTAATTGCTCGATCTGGAGTGTCAACCATAAGAACATGGAACAGGAATACAGCAGGCTTCTTCAAGTTCTCAAGGATCTGTGCCGCGGCATCCGAAGGGCTGTGGCTGCACGGAATCCTTGAGGACTTGAAGGAAGTTCAACCCGGCACGGCATTCAAGGTGTTCGCGACCACGTGGCACATGGACGACTTCAAATCGAAGCAATTGCTACTGCACACCAGATAGCGGACACGTTCACCAAGGCCCTGGAACCTGGACGTTTCCGTGAACTGAGGACCCTCCTAGGACTTACCGATTCATCAGGGGGGGGGAGGGGGGTGGCGGTGTTGGAGTAAATCGGTAACGCAGTGTGCTGATGACCTCCTTGGAGACCGACGGCCTCCCTAGCAACCTAAGTTTTCTTAAATAAACAACTGAGAAAATTTTGTCATTCCTGTTCAAGACTCCACTCAAGCTAGTTGTAAAATAAATCCTTTCTATTGTTCAAACTTTGCTGTTCCGGTTATTTTCAACAATCAAGATGCGACGCTAGCAAAATAACTGATTTTTATAGGGACACCCTAAGCTACGTAGGAAAAAATGCTCTAATTCGGTCATATAAAAAGGCACAGAAAAAATTTGTTGAAATTATATATTCTATAACTTGTGCCTTTATTTTTACAAATATAAAGATTAGATTTTCGATTTCTCTAAAAATAAGAACCACCAACATTTTCGGCGCAAAGGGCAATATTAGAAACAATTTTGCTTCAAAAGGATCACCAGAAGTCATCACCAGTGAACTGGAACCATCAAAAGAACATCTTCGATTGTAAGTGAGTGTACACAATCAAAAGCGAAAAAGCTGGTAACGTCGACCGAGATAAAACTCGCCTGGTCCTTGGCTACTCTCAATGCAATGGTTATGACTACGCCGAAATATATGCTATATGCATCATTAGCGATGTGCTTGCAGCAGGGTTGTCCAAACCACGCACAATACTGCGTGCGGTATTTGAACGCCGCAGCAGCGTGTATCAGTATCACCACTCCGCGCCGGTGCTCAACATAGTACACGCAGGGCGAAAATCAAACCACCGAAACCAGTGCCCGTGCATTTTTCTTGACCCCGGTGGTTTGTACTTCGGCAAACGGGGAAGCCGAGTGCTTTTAACCTCGGCAAACACCGTAGCCAAGGGATTCAATTTAGAGATACACTTCGACAGCTCCTTTGCTGCACGGACCTTCTTGTCGAGAGGGATTTTTGCTTGTTTTGATATTATCTCCGTTTTATTAATGCGTTTGCGTGAATTTGACAGTTTTCCCATAGCTTTTCTGTCAAATTTACGTCAACGCATCCACAACGTATCAATTGTTGGTGACCCTTAAGAATGTTGTGGTGAATAATATGCACTGTGACTTAAGACTGATATAAATATTGTGCTCCAGAAATATGCGCAGGCCATGTGATGAGGGTACCTGCATATTATTCTATATAATGATATCTGATAACAATGATGCCGGCTATTTGCATCTTAACATCGTAGAAATGCATCATAAACACTAAAGTTACAAGCAAACAATAGCAATAGTTATAGCAATACGTTAATTGTGAAGAGCAATACACTGGCAATGCGAAAAAAAATGTTTCAAAATACACCCTACAGGCTACCAATAAGGTATCCAATCTATGCGTACGGTTTATTATTTGAGAAGAATATTAGTCGAGTTATTAGTACGAGACACTGAAGAAGTCTGTACATTGTAGACGAAATACGCGTATCTGTCGAAGATAAGCAAAGGTAGTTGGAATTAAATGGAGATTACTAATTTTTCTTCAAATTTATAGTTACAAGTATTCCACTACACAGCTCAAACCCTCTAGGATTTATTTGAGAATGTTCTTACTAACAAGAAATACTTCGGTGAAAATCAACATAACTATTTCATTTTTGTGAAAAAAAAATTTTCAGCACGAAGTAACTCAACAATTATTTATTGATTGAATTAAGATCTGTAAGCGCCACATTAAAGATAATTGTGTGTTTTAAAACGTTTGAATCTTAAACGTATTGTGGTATTGTTGCTTAGCAAATAATACGGTTAGTTTGAATGCGAGAGCAATCATCACAAAGTTTCGAAAGATGCGGAGTGCTCCAAACATGGCCATTTTGTTTGGAAATCGTGTTTAGTCTTATTGTATATTTGAAATCTAACACATTTCATTTTGCAGAACATCTATTTATTCCCGCTTATGGATTTTTAGTTTACTTCAAAAATATAGAGAACGTACTGATTACCTGGCAAATATGCAAATCATTAAGCCAGTGGTCTTTTCTTAAAGACTTAGACAGTCTATATTTTATATTTGATCATTTGTTTGTTCAGGCTCAATCCAATCTTATGCAATACACATCAATACAATACAGAGTTCTGGTGAGTGTGAGCATTTTACTGGAATATCTGTAATTTGAAAATGAGAAGATTAGTACTTTCCATTTAATTTCAACTACCTTTATTGCTACAGATACGAGTATTTCGTCTACAATGTATTATTTATATACTTAGTGCACTACACTGAAGATGTCTTGCATATTATAGATCTAAATCCGCGTATCTGCCAAGATACTATAAGCAATACAGGTAGTTGTAATTAAATGGAAATTAATAATCTTTCTTCTCATTGATCTAGTTACAATGCAAAGTGCACTTTTTCTATTTTTCACCAGATCATCTTCATAAACACACACATGAAGATTTCCTTCATTGTGCAGAACAAATTTTAGTGCAACTTTCTCCTGAAGTTAAGGTTCACATTTACTGTGGCTTCAATCAACGCCATGCTGACTTTATTATGAACTCAGAAAATAAAAGTATAATACTCCCAGTCTTTGGCGATAACGAAACATTGCAGCTTATTTTTGATAAAACAACTTCAATCTTGAGCTTAACCAGATTTCATCACATAAGAAACCAACATAACTGCCATCTAGTGTTTTATTAACGAATATCTACGAAGATTTCTGCGTAACTGAATCATTGACTGAATTGTATGATGTATGATGTATGATCAAGCTTTAATAACCATTGATTATCCTAATCATGCCATTGTATGAAGGGCCAAAAAGGGGTTGGATGGATCGATAGGCAACATCGCTTATACGAATCCACAGGGATATAGAGAATCTCCTTCCGACAACAAGATTGAACAATTGGTCAAAAGAGCAAGCTATCTAACATGAGGATGCCTCAATGGGCGGGGAGAAGAGCCCGCCCTTTATTCACAAACTGTTAGCAATGGGTAGTTGTCATTCCCACTCTCTCCATCCAGAGTGCTTCAATCGGGTGCCCTGATGGTCCCTCCCATTCCCATGAATTATTTATATATTGTATATATTTATGTAAATGAAAAATACTGCAATCAGTCGGTATCTATTATTTATGATCTCCCTTCGGTGGATCCTGAAATGTAAGAAATGTTGTAAAGTGTTAAAGTGTAGAGTTCTGTGGTTTCACGCTTATGCACGTTTTCGTTCGTTTTCAGCGATAACAGCAATTTCCCAAAATCTTGATTTGAGATATCCCAAAAGAGTTTGTTAAATTTTACAAAAATAATATTTATACATTTTAATTTACTGTTGCCATGGTCACTATTAACTGCTTGATGGTTTTATAACAGCAATCCACTTTTATTTTTGCTGGCCTAATAATTATTGCTCCTGTGTAAGGAAAACAGAGAAGATTTGATTGACAGGAGTTAAAGACAAATGGACACAAAAAAACAACAAGCAATTTTTAAATCATCTATAAAGTAAAATCAATAAAACAACATCATCAAATATAATGATATTGTGAGTTATGATAAAGTACTGAAAAAAATTGAAGTATAACATCAGACACTATCCGAATGTCAAACAGCGCTGCACGAATCAGATCAGCTCAGATTTGGAAAAAGGTCCATTTGCAAACCGCAATTGGAAAATACATTAGGTAATAAGTGCAAAAGCCTACCAAAGATTCCGTTGCAGCTTCTTTTATTCAAGGCACTAGATACTTCTAAACCATAATGATAATTGGACATATAAGACATAATAATTAAAAGTATATATAACCTATTAGATGAAATTATAAAAAAAAATTAAGTTAAAATATAAATCTCGAAAACACCAGTAATGATCAAAATGATATATATGCCTGATCGGATACTACCGTTCAAATGCCCTCCGGTCGTTTTCAATCTTGTATCTTTCAATTTCAAAGCCTGCCGTTGCCCTACCCAACAAACAAACGAAAGCCGTAAATAAGCATACATGCTTTATTAAAGCTGTATTACGACTTTCGTAGCTGAATAAAAAATCTGGCTGAACTATAAGCTGAATAACCATGTTCTCAATCGAAATATGAACTTTAATTCATGTGTTTCATTTTGTTTGAATAACATGCTTAGTAAAAGCTTTTACAATATTTATATGTAACTTAATTTAAACAGTTCAACAAAGAGATGAATAACAGTTTATAAACCCGTTTAAATATCGTTTATATAGCCTAGCTAATAAAACCTGATATTGGATTGAATAATAGCTGTAATGTACATCACTATTCAACTGATCCAATTATAGGCTGAAGAAAAATAGTACAAAAGCTTTACACAGTTTTCTTAATTGACTTTTATTCAACACTGAACAATTAGTTGAAATACAGTTTATGCCTCTTATGCAACGGCTTTTAACCAGCTTTGCCAATTAAACCTTATATTTAGTTGAATAATAGCAGTGGTGTAAATCAATAGTCAGCTAAATAAACTACAATTAAAATAAAAGTCGTTTAAATTCCGTGGTAAAGCCTCCGAAGTGTTCGTAATTTTGGTTGATTAATATTACTTCTTCAACTTCAAACTCAACTGGATAAATAATATAATAATATAAATGATATATTCCTCTATTTTCGTTTATGAGTTGTTCAAATTTGGTTGGTGCCGGTGAACAAGTATTGACCTGTTTATAAGACCTGAATTATGGTCAACTGCTTGGAGCAAATAGCTCACAGGCTACTCTTTACATTGCCCACCCCAAAAGAAAACAGCGCAGTGTTAACAAATAACATCAGAAAACATTGTCATATCTTTTAATCGTCTCTTGTTCAACATGCCATTGTCAGTAATGCACGTAGTAAAACCGAACATCCAATATCAAAGCTTGTGTACAGCTGGCTAATTCAGACGTTTAATAACAACATTTACAATGTTTGGTTGAGCACTGATGTTGCTTATTTACAGACAACGCTATAAATAGAATATCAATGTAGCTCAATTAAAGCATCACTTATGCTACTATTCAATATATAACATTGACCTTATATAGACAATTCGTTTATACTTCATTCAATTCCAGGATAGCGCAGTTGGTATGTCACGTAGTTTAGGATACGAAGGTTGATGGTTCAAATCTCGCTATTAAATGTTATTAAATAAATGTTACATAATGTTTCTGTTAATGTACATGTATAATCATATCAAATTAAATATGCAATAGTATAAAATCTCTGAATCGTATGGAAAATCATACAAAAAATAAAGATATTTTTATAAGAATTTCAAAAAGTTGAACAAAAGTTCTATTAAAGTCACCACAGCTTTTTGTAATATGCTTAATGATGTTGAATTCATGCATTTTAATAAGCAAGGAGAGAAAAAAAAAATTCCCTTAGCTCAACAAAGGTCACTTTGACTCTCGGAATCAGCCTCAAGTTGTGTGCAGCACTTAAACAGCAGTTATTCAATTATCAGCTGAACTCCATTGCTGCAAACTCACTTCTTAAGCATATGCAGTTGCCTGTGTTCAAAATCGCTTGGCGACAGCTTAATAACTTCTCCAAATTTGTGTGAATAATGCCTGAGCAAAAGCTGTGTTTGAAAATAGTTCAGAGAATATTCAACACGCTGCTGAATTAAATTGCCACAATGATGTTTATTTAACGAGTGATTGTTTGTTGGGTATACGGAACTATCAATACACTTTCTCTTCATGTCTATTCGTTCTAGCAATAAAATTACTGTCCACTCCTAGCGCTTCGCTTGGAGATGAGAAATTATCTGCTGCTGCAAATTTCCTATACGAGGATATTTTTAATAATTAATGCAGATTATATGCATTAATGCATTTAATATTGAAGAACGAAGAAAATGTCGATATCGCTGTCAATAAATTCTATTACATAAATAATTGCACAGGAAACTCCTAAAAAAAGAAGAAGACGCCAAAGAAATACTAAATATCCAAATTTGTACGATAAACACATAAAAACCTGACAAACGGCAAGCAAAACTCATAAAATTAACAAGAAAAACAATAGCGAAGAGTATTTAGCAAACTATCTTGACATATGCGATCAATTGAACTTGGCCAGCAGTAATGCACTGGATGAATATAATTAAAAAACTGAACTAGAAATAACGTCTTGTCCAAGGCGCTTCTTCAAGTACGTAAATACAAAGTTAAAATCATAAAACTTTCTTACGGTTACGTATCTTGATGAAACTTTCTCGGTAAATAATTGCAATGTTTTTGCAACTTTCTTCAAAGAAATTTATACTACATTCTCTGAAATCCAGAGTTTTCAAGGGATATTGGCGTGACTCAACTCTATGCACAGGATATTTGACAGGCTCTGGAAGATTACGATGCCTCTAAAGGTTCAGGTCCTGATGGACTGCAATTTGTAGACTTTTCACTAAATGCAATTAATAAAGGACACCACGTAGAAGCTCTTTAAATGGACTTAAGAAAGCTTTGGCATTGACATACCAATGCTAATCAACAAGTTGCTAAAAATCGGAATGGAGCCAAGGCTCTTGAAACAGCTTGAATCTTACTTAACTGGGTAACAACAAATAATCAATATTAATGGAAAATATTCAAACTCAATTCATAATATTTCGTCTTTTAAGGCTTTGGCAGTTTGAGAAGCATTTTAATCATATGCTGCCAATGTTCGCAATACAAACTTGGAGTCCATTAGGTACTGTACGCAAATAGCAATCAGATTCCTTCGAGTAGCGGAGTCCACTTTAATGTATATCATTCTATCCTTCAGACTCATTTTAATCTCTGTTTTCAATGCCAATGCAGCTTTCTCTACATCCTCTGGAATGGTCCGTGGTCAAAACTGGGTAGTTTTTAGGTCTTTGTCAGAGTCCCTAGAAGATCCGCTAGACCAGGCTGATCGAGCATGTTAAAAGCAAACCCACCTACCGTAACCATCTTTACACTGTACTCCACCAGCAACTCTCTGCTATCGGAACGGATACTGTAGGAATCTTCCGTTTTGGACGGCGATTTTCAACCGCTTCCGCATTAGTGGTCATATCCTCTAACTCATCTGATGCACCGTTTATAATTGCCTCTTTAAATTGTAGAAAGTATTAACCAAGAGTTCTTTCAAACAACTGCATCTTTGGATGGCTTCTCCGCCATTCCTCGTGAAGCACTCAGTAGCAACCTTTACTACGTCCTTCGTAACCATAGCACGTTTTTTCTGCTGACATTTTCAGACGCTTTGCATGTGCGCTTTGCTACGAAACAAGATGGAACCAATTTTATAAGCTTCACTCACAGCAAGACGGAAGAAATTTCAAGAACTCCACGAAATAAGCGAATACTGAACTACTAAAAGAATCAGTGAACACTGAGCTTTTATGAATGTGCTTGATTCGATCACACGGGAACGATAGAAGTACACGCAGAGCGGGGCATCTCGATTCAGAAAGGGAAGAAGTATATTGTACAAAAATATTTATACTCGATACTAAAAATCTGCTCCATTAAATGACAAACAACCGGGAAAACAGGCTGGGTAAAGTCCAACATCGAAAAGGCATACGCATTTTTCTAGAGATTAATATTAGGTATCAAGTTGCAAGTAACAGTTGGTTAGAAATTAAATGAAACGGAGATAATATCAAAACAAGCAAAAATCCCTCTCGACAAGAAGGTCCTGTGCCAGCAAAGGAGCTGTCGAAGCGTATCTCTAAATTGAATCCTTTGGTTACGGTGTTTGCCGAGGTTACAAGCACTCGGCTTCCTGCTCTGCCGAAGTACAAACCACCGGGGTCAAGAAAAATGCACGGGCACTGGTTTCGGTGGTTTGATTTTCGCCCTGCGTGTACTATGCTGGAGCACCGGCGCGGAGTGGTGATACTGATACACGCTGCGCTGTGTTTGCATGCCAAAGAGCCTCCCGTGCAGAACGGTTTGGCGTTTTAACCATGCCTGGTATAGAGTGACTCAAACTTTTTAGTCAAAGAAACGAAAAGTCATTGTGAGAATATCACCAATAATCTTACATACACCGTGCATGCCATCAAATACTAAAATCTTCTTTCTCTTCTCATATTTATGTTACTCACTCAGCATGCGTGTTTTGCAACCATCATGGCAGCGAGCGGTTGTGAAATTCAAGCACCTGATGGGATTTATAAGCTCCTGCACGTGTGTTAGGTAGTAACATAGACTAACCATAGACTAACTCTAAGACCAGTAGGTCCCATAGAAAAACGATTTTTTTTCTTGGCTCAGTCAGTACTAGCACATCGTCCCAAGCTCGGTCCCAAGCTCAATAATGCACCCCTTATAATGAACTCACATGAACACACTCTCAAATAGTCTGTCAAAATAACACAGCAAATCAAAACAAAGGCGCAAATATGTATAACAAGGTGCTGGCTTCAAGGTGTAATTCGGACCAAGGGGTTCTACAACAGTGAACCAATTACAAATCGCTAGTTACATATTGATTGTTGGTAGTAAGTAGATGCCTGGATCCGCATCATTGAGGTAAGCTCTTCAAAAACACTAATATACACGGTGTTCAATAAGTTCGGATACACTTTCAAAATTTGTTAAAAAAATGAAAACATGTTTTTTTATTTTTTGGATTTATGTTATTGAAAGCTATGTTTACAAGGAACGTTTACAACATTTCTCTTGGAATGACCCCCCCTTTGTACTCCTTAACGAGCTTCAAACGTTTCTCGAACGCGTCGCAGGCGGCACGCACGGACTGCATGGGCATTTCGTCCCAGATTTTGAGAATTACCGTCTTGAAATGATCCAAAGTGCTGACCTTGTATTCGTTCAGCTTCGCCATCATATAGGACCAAACAAAAAAGTCGAGAGGATTCAAGTCCGGGGAGCTGGGAAGCCACAAAGTTTTGTCCAGAAAGTCGGTTAAATTGTCCCGACACCAGGCTTGAACCACATTTGCCGTATGGGCTGGTGCACCGTCCTGCTGGAACACGTAGTGCTCATCGCCGTAGAGGCTTTGGAGACTGGGGGCAACAACCTTTTCCAAAACCTCAGTTTTGTAGTACGCCGCGTTGATTTTGACGTTTTTTTCAATAAACACCAAGGGTAGCTTACCACGTTTGCATACTGCCCCCCAAACCATCACCGACGCGGCACTTTGGAACCGAGGGATGTTTATATTGGATTCAGGAATGCTGTCCCTCGATGGCAGCCCACACCCGGTCATTTTGCACATCAGTGCGGCTGCTGCAGCACGAACAGTTTCTCGTCCGAAAAACAAACTCCTGACCAGCGTGCCGAGAGAGGATCCTCTTAGCTCGATCCAACCGCTTTTTGCTGGTAGCCTCCGAAACGCCATGGACCTTACGTTTTTTGTAAGGCCTGAAACCAAGGTCCTTGGTGAGTATGGTGTGAGCGGTTCCAATGGAAACGTTGAGATCTGCAGCCGTTTTCCGGATTGAGCGGTTCTTTTTGCGCCGAATTCGCTCCCTCACTGAACGCGGCCGACCGGATCTCGCACGGTCATTGGTCGAGGACGTCTCCCGATATCGCCTGATGGTCGTGTAGACAAAGTTCCGCTTGACCCCATGCGATTTCAGCAGCCGGAATATATCGCCGGGTCGCTCACCGTTCAAAAAGCGCTTAATTACGAAGTCCCGATACTCTTTCATCGCGCGTAACAAACGAACAACAACTAACAGAATGTCAACACCGCGCACATTCGGTAGCGTATGAATGAAGCTAAAGCTGACACCAATACCAATGCAGAATATGTACATGGCGCATACCTACGCAATGATGAAAACTTGTATTCGAACTTATTGAACACCGTGTATAGGGTTGCAAGGGGATTTCGGACACATGAGATGTGGTTATAAATAAATACAAATTATTCCAAGACACAGCTACAAATACAGTATCAAACACAATAACAGACCATAATCACGTACACCTTTTCATGAACATGACAAGACACAAAAATACTCAGTACACTGACGAAAACTCAACATGGACAAAAACATACAGAACACATGAAAGCTAATCTATTTTATTAAAACTATTTGAATCATTACGTGAAAGCAGTTACCAAATGGGCAGCATAGCCTAGGAACGTCTGTGTGTTGATTTAGCAACTCGCAGAAACGAATAAAAGGGTTCAGTGCTGATTAAAAGTAAGAGCCTGCTACCACTGTGAAACTAACAAAAAAAGAAGGAAATTCTCAAGTCATAACTGACGAAGTGCAACTTAGTGTACTGAAGTTAAAAACAGGTAATAAGTTACGAAAGCAGTACGCTTGCAATGCTAATAAAGAAAAAGTGAAATAAGTTTAAAAACAAGCAATAATTTGTGCTGCTTAGGCACAAACTCTTTTCTTTTTAAACCTTCAAGTATGTTTAAAAACGCGAGAAAAGCACCTATTACCTTTGTTTGCTTGTTTGTTGATTCTGCTCATCATCTTTCCCTTATATGCACCACGGCAACTCGAACACAATTTGAACAATTTTTCGCGCCTTGATCTACAGAAGATGTATAAACTCATGGCTTAATCAACTAAAGGCCCAAACGCAATGTGGACGGAAATGGCAAGTTTGACAGTTGTCGTAAATGACGTCGATTTGTCCAATTTGAATCATTTTGAATCTAATAAATTTTTCTATCCGACAAGCAGGCTTAGTCAGATCGGGCTATTCCGCTTCCGTTTGCGTTTGAGCTCTAACTCTTTGGCTTATTCGTAAAGAAAAAAAGGGATTAATAGAATCAATCAACAAGAATAGGCCCTTTTTGTGGTACGCGAGAATCTCGCATTATTCGTTAAAAGGGGCAATCGTAGTCCATCAATTCTGTTTATAGACAGAGGAGAATTTCTGCGAATAACGCGGCAGCAAAAGTATCTTCCAAAGAATTGAGCTAACAACGTCTGTTGTTGAACTAAACAGCAAGCAGAGCGAAAATTTCGTCAGCTTTTCCATAGGCCCTATTCTCATGTTATGCGAAAAATCAAAAATATGTCATGTGTTATGTCTATCACGGTGGAAATTAGTATAGAAACGAAATAACTATAAATAATTATCTCAATTACAGCAGCCGCCGTCTAGTCTCGACTCTGAGGGAAACCCCTAGCCTTGCATAGCACAGGCTAGGAACAGAGATGTGTCATCGTTCACCCATTATACCGTCTACCCACTGCAGTCAGAGGTAAACTTGCACTTTTGCACATATTTTCACGATACTGTTGGCGCATGAAAGAGTGAGCAACACAATCAACCCTTCCAACCTCGAACTTGGAATATTAATTTAAAGCCAAAAGTGACTATACTGTAGTTAAAATCCTTTCGGAACTGTTCTTCACGGGGAATGATTCAAAGGGAAATTCGTTTGAGAATCTCTTGTCCGGATCCTTGATGATGGTCGAAACGCACGTGTTCCCTCTCTCAGTCACAAGCAAATTTGCAGACGGTATCGTCACTCACTCTCACTCTCTCTCTCGGTATGTCCGCGTTCTCTCACCCAGCTGATGCGCGACCATCATCGTCGTGAACGTGCCCCGCATGTTCTGAAGGCGCGCGCGGAAACTGCACTAGGGAGGTGCATAAAAAGAGTTTGCACTGTTCGAAGGCGCGCGCGGGCAAGTGCGTCATCGAATGGTTTTCGCGCGCTCAGTGTGTTGATCGTGTGGTAAATAATGCAAAAACCCACACGACTAGTAGCGGCAATCATTATCATCAGCACCATCATTGCCAGCAAGCAACAGCCAACAACGGTTGAAACGTTTCTCGGGGGTCTGACCGTCCGATAGTCAGGCAGTCAGTCAGTCAGTCAGTCCGTCCGTCCGTCTGTGACATCAAACATCAGTCAGGAAGCCAGCCGGGGGGTTCAGTGTCAGTCGATAAAGCGTCGCGATCGTATTCACACCGTTTTGCTTAGTTGCTCTCGGCTCGTCGCGTCTCAAACAGGATCGCCATTGCAAGGTTTGATTTTTCATCGAAAGGACGTTTGATCGGCGCGATCTTGTTCTGTTGTTGTTGTTTTCTTTAACGTTCGTTTTGTTTTGGAAAATCGTGTTTTATCTTCTGACAGTTCGTGTTGGGCGGCGGAAGTTTACCAGTTTTACCGGTGCATCAAGGTGTCAAATTTTGAATGTGTACTACACGATCCCGGTGCGCGGTTGAGTGAGATGATTAGTCATAAACAAGTGAAGTGAATGTTAATTGGGTTGCATCCGGTGGGCGGAAAGGAAGCCAGCAGTTTCAGTTGAAGGTCAAGTGTGTGAAGTTTATAGTGCAAAGTTCGAAACAGAATTTTATCGAGGTCGGCCCGTGGTGTGAATGCGAAAAGCAGAGTGTACGAAAACAACGAAAACAACAGAAGAAAGGAAATTTCAAGGAGAGTGATAAAAAAGAAACGTGTTCTCGACGCGTTCGTTGTATGTCGGAGAAAGAGTGATCCTCGCGAGAATTGAGAGTGTTGTGTTTCGAGTAAAAATAGTTTGGTGCTGTATTTTTTTTTCGATTTGTCACTAGCCTTTGCAGGGTGTGTGTAGTGAGTGTACGCGGTGGGTTTTGTAATTAAGTTGTGAATTATTAGTGAACGGATTTAGAGTGCCGAAAGCAAAAATAGTGCATGACGTGCTGTAACATCTCACGGAATTGAACAACAAAGTACGCTCGAAAACGATACGGCATCGTCCCATCTATGAACAAAGGGAATCTCCTTGGCAACACACAGTAGCTACAACACGCAGAAGGTTTACGTTGAGGTTAGTTTTTGTTTGTTTACCAACGAACTCCACCGATTTGATCTAATAGTCTGTGAGCTAACGAAAATGCTCGTATCGACAATCACTCATCATCAGCTGATTGCGACGCTCAGTCTACTAAGAGGGAGGAGAATGTTGTGTTTCTGTTACTGACCTTCCTGTTGGCTGAACTCCTATCCCGTTCGGTGGGCCAATGATGGGGTGGGAAGCGATCGATCGGATCGCGATCACCACAACAGTTAAACTACTTGGATCATTGCCAGGTATTGGAATAGCCCAACCAATGCCGCCGTCCTTGATCGATCGTCGCCGCGTTCCCCCAGAAGTGCGTTTGAGGTTGGGAAATGATATCGTACATAGCCAAGGTACATTCATTTGAACGTTAAAGGCGAGAGAAAGTATCTTCTTGAATGGCTTGCTAGTATTTTCTAAGGAAGTAATGCTATCAGCAAGTTGTGATCGGAGTATGTGTGGGAGCACGAATTTCGCTTGTTATCATGAGGGCCGTTCTTTGATCCGTTTGTTGTTTAGTGTATACTTTTAATTTCGCAAATTTTATTACAGAATTGATGTATACTGCCGTTCTACGCATAATTGCCCCATATTGAAAAATAGTCAACTGAGCAAAATGCAATTATACTTAAAACATAGTTTTGTTATCGGGAAAGAAATTGCGCAATAAATATTTCTTTTATGACCAAAATTACGTTAAAAACCAACATTTCCAATGATTCCTATCATTTTTTTTTCGTTTGTAGATTCAATTTATGTTACTTTTAACGAAAAATTATTGGTGGGACTTTTATGCCGAGAAATATGGAATAATTTGAACAATTCTACGCATATGAGTCCCATTGAGGATTTGGCAGTCGCACCACACTTATGCAAATGACATTTGTTATCTGTTTTGTTTACAAGCGTGTGCGTCGAGAGTTTTTATTAGTTTGTCGTGCGTTTAAAAGTTTTACTCGAAATCTGAAATGGATGGAAGTGATGATAGTGATGACGATTTTTATGGGTTCGATCTCATCGACGGATCGGGAGAGCGATTTAGCAGCTCAAGAGTAAGTGCCGAGCAGCTGAATGTCAAAAGCTTCTCTGCAGAATCAAGCATAAGTGCCAAACTGGATTTAGAAAGTTTCCCAGCGGAATCTGCAGAAATAAGTGACGATTCTGATAAAACCTTTTACGAAAAAAAAAACAAAAAAGAAATCCAAAAAGAGAATTTTACCAAGAAACGAAAAGGGGTGCATGGCATCATTATGAATAATTGTGGTTGACAGTTTTCATGCAGCAGTAGAAACAGCTATGCAACATGAAAGTGTGGTGACCTTCGATGATTTCAAGTCTGCAGTTTCCAAGGCCACGAAGAAAATAGATATATGAAAGCCTCTGATTTCTTTCAAACGGAATTAACAGTTAGTCAATACACACTGAACTAGATTTACCCGCGACCGAAAAATGGCGATACTAAATAGGATACCTACACTGATTCCGTAGACGATAAAACCATGGTTTATTTGAACCTCTTCTCAAAGAAGCAACAAAAAATAATCGCAGATAAGAGCTTCACGGTGAATCAACACCTGCCACGGTAGAAATCTCCTGGAGGGATCGACGCAGATCGCAAAAAGGCGTTGCTGTAACGCTGCATGAAGTTGTTCCTGAACATAAATTCCAATGTTTTGAAAACCAGCCTACAATGAAAGGAAGTGTTACCGAGCATTACCCATGTTTTTTTTTTCTGTGAGTTATGTTTATGTATTTGGCATTAAATAAAATTTCTTTTTGTTTTTTTTGAAAAACTTAGGTATTTTTTAATCCGACAATAATTTGTCAGTAAGTAACCATTGTTAGTCAATCCGTCCACTGTGCAAATAATATGAAAGTGACCCATAATTGTGAACCCACTGTTAGAAATCTCATCCTACCTTTTTGAATGGAAACGCTCTGCCCTTTCCCGCTCTCCACCTTCAGCGATTTTTAGTCCTTAGCATCTAGTTTTATATAGTTCTGAATAATACGCTTGTCAGAATGAAGTAAAATACATTGATTTTGGATATTTCGTTTGTGGGACAGTTATGCGTAGAGTTTCACAATGGGACAAACAGACTTGGTATTTTTTAAAGAAGTTTTCCAATAAATAATATGTTTTATGTTTTAATCCACAATTTACTAACTCCAAAGCAATGGTAAAAAACAAAATTGCAAAATATCATTTAACAATTTCCATAAAAAATCCAAATCTAGTCACTAAAATCACTTTCTACTATATGTGTTATGTGCACAGGAAATTAGTCTCTCAATTGGATCACGTTTTAATTAACAAATTGGGACCCATGAAAATCGCAGACATACGGGCATACTATAATACTTTCCTGAAAAGTGATCACAAGTTGGTAGAAAGTATCTTGAAGAGAGAGCTAAAGACACAGTAATTGAAAGGAGCAAAACAAGTTAAATTTGATCTGGAACTATTGAAAAAATAACGAGGAAGACGAACAAGATTCCAGAACAGAACGAATAACCACTTGAAAAGACAACCGACAAACGAAGTTGAAGTTCTATTTGTATAACATGTCGAGTAAAATGCAATCCGAAAAGTGAAAATAAATCAGTTTTGTTGCACTTGCACAAGTAACGGGTGGCAATTAAAATTTTGGAATTTTTTCGAGGCCTCTATGCTCAACAACAAACGAGCTCAGAGAGAAATAAGAGTGTGTATGCGTTAGCTCTTTCTCTCCTCTTTCTGCTAGTATTTTCTGTTTTGTTTATGCTTGCTCAGTTTTGCTCAAAATGCCGTCGAAACAAGAAGTATTTCGCGAGCGCGTTGTACAGTTCTTCGAACTGCACAGAAATCTCGGCAAAACGTATAGGGTACAACATTTTAAAAGCGAAAATGTTGCGACTTCGACTGTTTACCATATCCTAAGATCCCCAACAACTGCTCGCAAGCAAGGTAGTGGAAGACCAGCCAAAATTATGGACACAAAGGACTTCCTGTTCTCTTTCTCGTGCCTTCAACAACAAGGATTCACTGAGCCAACGGGATGCCGCAAAAAGTTCAACTGTTCTCACCAGTACATCTGCAAAACATTGAAAAGAGTCGGAATAAAGTGCCGAAAGAAGACACGAGCCCCGGAATATACTGATGCACAGATTTCAACGCTGAAATCCCAATGCCGTTGGTTGATTAAAAATTATTCCGGAAAAAGTTTTGTTTTGGACGACGAAAGCTACTTCCCTCTTTCGAAGACGCAGATTCCCGGAAACGATCGATACTATTCAACGGATAGTTCTACTACACCTCGAACATAAAATATAAGTTTAAACATAAGTTTGAACAGAAAGTGATGCTGTACATTGCCATTTCCGAGAAAGGCATTTCTAAGCCATGGTTCAAGCCCTCTGGTTTGGCAATCAATCAAGATGTGTACCAGAACGAATGTTTGAAGAAAATTTTGATCCCGTTTCTACAAAAACATCATGCTGATGGACAATACGTGTTTTGGCCGGATAAAGCGTCATCGCATTACGCCATAAAAACACAATCGTTCCTGAATACCCATTCGATCCCATTTGTACCCAAAAACCACAACCCGACAAATCTGCCTCAGTGTCGCCCAATCGAAGATTTCTTCGGGGTTTTGAGTTCCTTGGTGTACAAAAATAACTGGAGAGCCACGAATTGCAAACAGTTGATTGGTAGAATCAAGAGATGCAGTCGCAAAGTTGACATGGAGGCCGTACAACGCTCCTGTTCCGACATCAAACGGAAGCTTCGCCGATTATCCGATTACGGACCGTTTTCAAATGTTCACTAATTTTTTTTCAACAATGGACAATGTATCTTTTATTTGAATAAATCAGATCTTCTTCAACTATGTTTGTCTTTTTTGACAGCTTGAGAAAGAAATTCCAAAATTTTAGTTGCCACCCGTTACAAGTACGATTATACGCAGCGAACAAGGTTGACTGTTAAATGCAGTAGTGAAGTTTGCAGGGCTGCGAAAGTTGTGATTGGGACAAATTTACCAGGCGTAGTTCCCTAGAAAGTGAAGCTTGGCCGATTAAGAAAGAATGTTTTTGATACAGCCAAAGTAGTTCGCATCTGTAACGTTTGCCTAACGAAATTAATCGAGGAAAAAAGCATGGATGCAACTCTTCTGAACGAACTGAGAATTTGTCTAAACTTTTGAAGGCAAAAAACTCTCCACCAAAAGCAGCAAAAGATGCAGTGTCTGATTTTTTACCTAAAAAAACGACATCCTCTGGTTATGATATAAATCATTTTTATGCTACTTCAATAATAAATCGAGTGGTAAACCGTCACATTTTCAAAGAACTTCACTTGTATAAGCTCCAAATAATCAAGACAAAAAAAAGCTCCGAAAAATTATGAAAGATAAAAACAGATAATTCGTTAAGCATACGGAAAACTCTGCGTAATGTTCTATGTTCATGTGTTAAATCAATTCATGTTATTACACATTTGTTTTACAGGCATCATGAAGGGGCCTAAGCGCTCCGGAGTTAAGTTTGAAAGTGAGACAAAGGATAACCTTTTGAAGACGAATCCACAGTTAAGCAATTTCTTAAGTATTATTGAGCTAGGAGTTGTGAGAATACCGGCAGAGAATACCGTACTTCTTGGCTATTTTCTTGATGACATCGTCAACGTGAGAGTTAAATTTTAATCTATCATCAATAATCACGCCAAGATATTTAATCTCACGAACACGATCACGAACATTGTCTCATCATCAATTTTAACAAAGACGTCTTCCATAACTCGATTCCGCACCATGAATTTAGTTTTGCTTATGTTCAATTTCAACTGTTTGTACTTTAACCATCTACTTAAAGAATGTAAATCTAAATTCAAATGTGAAACGGCCTCCTCAAGGCTTTTAGCTGCAATGAACAACACGGTATAATCAGCAAAAAGATTAATATCACAAAATCGCAAGACTCGTCGCATGTCATTGATATATAGAATGAATAAAATGGGCCCTAATACACTCCCTTGTGGGACGCCAAGGCTGTTCTCCATAGGGCTCGAAACAGAATCATTAAGAGCCGTCCGTTGAGTTCTGTCAGACAAATAGCTTTTGAACCATCTGTATGCGGAACCTGAAAATCCAAAGCGCTTGATTGTTTCTAACAACAAGGGCCGAGAAATCGTTTCAAAAGCGCGTTTCAGATCCAAAAAACAGCAACAATCGTCTCTTTACACTCTACATTTTCCTTCCATTTCGCTAACACTAAATTTAACGCTGTTTCACAAGAATGGCCTTCGCGATATCCCGATTGTTCCGGCGCAATCAAATTAGTACTATTTAATTTGAAAAGCAAATTTAGATCCTGTAACGTTATTGGGTGAAAACATTCAAAACTACAGTTAATATTAATCGGCTGTTTTATTTCGTCTGGCTCATCTACTAGATCAATGGATTGATTGATTGACAAAATACTATCGACGAAATAATCATTAAATCTACATGCAATGATGTCCTCTGACTGTTCTAATGTGCCATTGAAGGTTATGGATCGCGGTTTGCAATTACTAGGTTTTAAGAAAGATTTCAAAATTTTCCAATACTCTTTGCTGTTGTTTTGATGCAAATCAATTTTCCTCTGAATACATTCACAACGAGTTTGTTTAACGGATTGCGAATATTTGTTACGCGCATCTTTGTACCAATTCAAAAAAATATGACTATTAGTTCGACGCCGTTTC
>JASCZW010012311.1:0-28926 GCA_034211315.2 Aedes japonicus
CGAGGTTAATAGGTATAACAAATTACGGATGGGAAGGAGGGTGGGAATTTAAAGTATGGTTACATAACACATTAAATTTAAATTCAGAATTATCTAAACACTTATAACTATACAACTTATGGTTTTCTTTTGACTTGAACATTTCTTGGAAAAGAAAAAAAACACACACACATACACATATAAAAAAAAACTTATTCTAAACATACAGGTTAAACTAACTACAATCTAATGCTAATGTTAGTCAAAAACACATAAATGAGTTTCATGTACTCCAAATCACGTACAGCCAAAATATCTCGAATTGGCACATTGGGTTGTCTCACCTCGAGCCCGAAGGGAATCATAAAGCTCAGATCTGACTCCAGAATGCTCAGCACAAGACCAAATAACGTGATCTGCGTCCTGATAGCCTTGTCCACACTCACAGAGATTGCTGTCGCTCAGCCCAACCCGGTATAAATGAGCGTTCAAAGAATAATGATTCGACATGAGGCGAGACATGACACGAATGAAGTCTCGACCCACATCCATCCCGCTAAACCAAGATTTCTTCGACACCTTTGGGATGATAGAATGTTGCCATCGCCCCAAATCTCCTTTACTCCATTTATACTGCCAGCTGACGAGTGACTGTTGACGAAAAATAGGAAAAATTCGTTGAAGGCGATTTGTCGATCACAAATATCGCCTTCCATAGCGCCCACCTTTGCAAGCGAGTCCGCTTTCTCATTGCCCGGAATTGAACAATGAGATGGGACCCATACAAAGGTGATGATAAAATAACGCGAAGATAAAGCACTTAGAAGCTCCTGTATTTTCATGAGAAAATACGAGGAGTGCTTTACCGGTCTCAATGAGCGAATAGCCTCTATAGAACTGAGACTATCCGTGAAAATGAAGTACTGATCCGGTGTTAATGAGGCAACAATTTCTAGCGTAAATGTATTGCCGCTAATTCAGCGACATATACGGAACAAGGAGCTTGAAGTTTACGGTTGGCGCTATAAATTTCATTAAATATACCAAAGCCTGCTGACTGCTCTATCAAAGATCCGTCAGTGAAGAACGATTTAGTGGAATCAACTTGGCCAAACTTTTGCAGCAATATCACCGGAGCAATCATAGGACGATGATGTTTGGGATTCCACGAAGCTCCTGCTTCATGGATAAATCAAAATGAACCGAATTGTCGAAATCGGAGAAGCAAACACGATTGGAAATGTTCGGCGAAGGGCTGACATCCTGTGTTATGTACAAATGGTACAAGGTCATGAAGCGAGTTTGAGGATTCAACTCAAGGAGCTTCTCAAAATTTTCGATCACCTCGGGGTTCATAACTTCACACCTGGTGAGGAGCCGGAGAGATAATTCTGAAAACCGATCCGAGAGTGGCAACATGCCAGCCAGCACTTCAAGACTCATGGTGTGAGTCGAGTGCATGCAACCTAACGCGATACGAAGACACCGATACTGAATACGTTCCAGTTTAATGAAGTGCGACCGAGCCGCTGACTGAAAACAAAAACTACCGTATTCCATAACCGACAAAATCGTTGTCCGGTACAACGTTAGAAGATCTTGTGGATGAGCTCCCCACCAGGTTCCGGTAATTGTGCAGAGAAAGTTGATCCTTGGCTGGCATTTTCGCTTCACATACTCAATATGGGATCTCCAGGTGCACTTAGAATCGAACCAGACCCCAAGATATTTAAAGGACATAGAATGAGTTATCGGCTTACCCCAAATTTGAAGCTTCGGTTGTGCAGGGTTATGCTTCCTAGAAAAAACTACCAACTCAGTTTTCTCCGTAGAGAATTCGATACCTAGCTCGAGAGCCCAAGTAGACAAATTGTCTAAGGTATCCTGTAAGGGTCCTTGCAGATCGACCCCATTGGGTCCCGTGACAGACACTACGCCGTCATCTGCAAGTTGTCTCAACGTACAATTGTCACTTAGACAACCGTCAATGTCTTTGACATAAAAATTATACAAAAGGGGGCTCAAACATGATCCCTGGGGAGACCCATGTAGCTAAATCGTGAAGCTGTAGAGGTTCCATGAGAGAAGCTCATATGTTTCTCTGACAGCAAATTGTACAAAAATTGTTCATTAATGGTGAAAAGCCACAAGCGTGGAGTTTATCTGAAAGAACTTCAACAGATACTGAATCAAAAGCCCCTTTATGTCCAAGAATACAGAAGCCATTTGCTCTTTTTAGCAAAAGCTAACTGAATATCTGTGGAAAGCAACGCGAGACAGTCGTTCGTTCCCTTACCCCTACGGAAACCATATTGAGTATCTGAAAGCAGGTTGTTCGTCTCAACCCATTTGTCCAGACGGAAAAGGATCATTTTCTCCAACAACTTTCGAATACAAGATAACATCGCGATGGGTCGATAGGAGTTGTGGTCGGACGCGGGCTTACCAGGTTTTTGAATGGCAATAACTCTCACCCGTCTCCAATCATCCGGTACAATGTTGAGTTCCAGAAACTGATTAAACAAGTTCAACATGCGCCTCTTCGTGACGTCTGGGAGGTTCTTAAGCAAGTTGAACTTGATCCTATCAGCCCCTGGAGCCGTATTGCCACACGAAAGGAGTGCGAGAGAGAACTCTACCATTGAAAAGGGTTGGCCAATCTCATCTATCGAATTCGTGTTTTCGCGAGGAATCATCCGTGCCGGCACAGAATCTGGACAAACTTTTCGCGCGAACTTTAGGATCCATTGGTCCGAGTACTCCTCGCTCTCGTTGTTCGTAGTTCGGTTACGCAACCTTCGCGCCGTGTTCCAAAGAGTACTCATCGACGTTTCGCGCGATAGCCCCTTCACAAATGTTCGCCAGTAACCGCGTTTCTTGGCCTTGATGAGGCTCTTAAGTTCGCGTTCGAGAGCCGTGTATACTTCGAAGTGCTCAGGTGTTCCACGTCTACGGAAAACTTTAAACGCGTCGGACTTTTTACGGTAAACCTCGGTGCATTGCTGATCCCACCATGGAGAAGGAGGTTTCCTGCGAGATGACGTCCCTGGAACTGGTCGAGTTTGAGCTTGAAGCGCGCTGTCTAAGATCAGGTTGGAGAGGAAGTTATACTCTTCCAGCGGTGAAAGCCTTTCTACCGTCGTTACGGCTTCATCTACTGCTGTCCTAAACTTTGTCCAATCGATGTGACGGGTAAGATCATACGTGACGTTAACAGATTTCGACGGATTGAACCCGGAGGCAACCGAAATTTTTATGGGCAAGTGATCACTACCGTGGGGATCTTGAATCACATTCCATGTGCAATCCAACGATAATGAATTCGAACAAAGTGTGAGGTCTAATCTACTGCCAACTGAGGATGTACCAGCCAAACGTGTTACTTCTCCATTGTTAAGTACTGTCATATTGAAGTTGTCACAGAGGTCATATATCAAGGAAGATCGGTTGTCATCGTACAGTTCTCCCCAGCCTGTACCGTGAGAGTTGAAATCTCCCATGACCAACCGTGGAGAAGGAAGGACCGAACAAATATCTGAGAGTTGTTTTCGGTTTATCGAGGCTCTAGGAGGAATATATACAGAAGCAATGCAAAGGCTTTTATTTTTAATAACAGCCTGACATGCGACAACTTCAACACCTGGAATATGAGGAAAATTCACTCTATAGAAGGAGTAGCAGTTTTTGATCCCCAAAAGTACTCCCCTCCACGCGAATCCTCACGATCAAGACGAATAATATTGAAATCATGAAACGGAAGATTGATTTCGGAAGAGAGCCATGTTTCACAAAGAGCGAATGCATCACAACCGGTAGTGTGAGCTAAAAATTTGAATGATTCCAATTTAGGAATCAAACTTCGACAATTCCACTGTAGAACAGTGATCAAATCCCCGACCTCATTTGGAAAATTATCCATCGAAGGAGATGATAGCTGCAAGGATGGGCCACTTAATTGTCAATTGCTTCAAAAAGTCTTCACTGTTGGAAGCATTGCCAAAACAATGCTTTTGAGAGGGTCAGAAATTTCGAGGTACTTAAAGATACCTTCGGCAATGTCATCAAATGAGAACAGCCCACTTGAGGAGGGGGCTTCTGTTCTTAAAATTGGGGCTTCAGGGGTTTTGGATGTCCCCGGAGAGATGGAAAGTCCTGGGTGTAGTTAGTACTACGGAAACCAGGAGGAATTGTGTTTTCCTTTTTCCACCTCTTTTTGAAATGGGCAAGCTGGTCTCGGGCTTCTTTTCAACAACTTTCCGTGGGCGGACGCGTCTTCGCTTCCTTGAAGCACCTTCCGGAAAAGTGAACGACGTTCCTCTTCAGCCGAATCAAAGTCAGACTCGTCATCTGACAGAGGAGCAAAGGGATTTGTATTGGCATCGGGTGATGGTGAGGCTTTTTTAACCATTTCAGCAAAAGATTGCCTGGAACGCTGTTTCAGCGAGCGTTCTTATTGTTCCCCGCGTTGTTTGTACGCCGGGCACGATGAGAGAGCATGAGGAGGAGTTCCTTTGCAGAAAGCGCATTTAGGTGTGCTGTCTGCGCACGCGCCATCCTCATGTCTCTCCCCACAGTTGGAGCAGCGCGCCTTATTGCCGCAATGGGAGGTCGTATGTCCCATCTGCTGGCATTTCTGGCAGATCATGACCCGAGGTACAAACAATCGCACAGGTAGTCGAAGTTTTCCCAACTCGACGTATTGAGGGAGGGCTGAGCCAGAGAAGGTTACGCGAAACGAGTCTGACGGTGTAAACTTTTTTCGCCCTTGTTGGTCGACACTGTGCCAAGTTGGCGAACATCAAGTATCTTAACTGGGGGAAGCAGAGGGTTCTTAAATCGACCAACCCCCGCTTCAGCAGGATCTCAGGGGTCAGACTTGTTTCGGAGACCACACCTTCAATTTCAATACCCCGAGCTGGGATATACACTCTATATTCTAGAGTAAAGAGTTGGGAGACAGCAATCTCATTAGCTTGCTTGAGATTGGACACAACGACCCGAAGTTTATTGGGTCTGACTTTAATTATCTCGGTCACGGCCGAGAATCGCTTCGTCAGATCATCAGAAATCTGACAAACATTTAGAGGTTTCGATTTGGGCTGAAAATAAACAACCCATGGACCAGTTGAACTATCTGGATAAGCACGTGATCTGGTAACTCTATGAGCTACCTCATCATTTCGTGCCATAGATGATTCATCTTGCGATAAATCATCCATGGCTCGCTTGTGGGAGCTTATCACGCTCAACCACTTACGTAATTATCTACAATCAATCACAGATAAACAAACTAAACCTAAACAAAAACTAAAACTAAATACACTCTCACACACACTATCAATCACTCTCCACACTCACACACACACTACGATGAAAATCGCTTATCTTATATACTACTAAAAACTTCTCTAATATGTATCACGGATCTACTGCAGCTGGGCGACGAATGTGCTGCTGCTGCCGAGCGACGATGAGTGACCGCGTGTACCGTCTAAGCGTGGAGCTAAACGATGACGATGATGTTACTGGTCGGTGGTAGTTGGTGGATGGAAGAATACACGCTACACTCGATGGGCTGCTGGTATGCGTGCCGTATAGATGCGGGACAATATGGCTTCTCGATCGTGGCAATATTGCTAATTGCAATCAATGACGTTGTTGCACCACTTATCACACAATGTTCTCTTCTTCAGTAAACCAAGACTGATTTCACTCGCGACGATTTCACTGGCGATTTAGAAAAACTGATACTGAAGACTGTAAACACTCGTTAAAAGCTTCCAAAGCAACGGAAAGCGGACCGAACGAACTGTACCGTTCGCTTGTTCACTGAGCAATGATTTAAGCAACTTTGATGAAATAAACTTTTTTCTGTACCTTTTCACATGACCGAAAAAGAGCATTTTTTTCTACGTAGCTTAGGGTGTCTCTATAAAACCCAGTTATTTTGCTGTAACTTTTTTATTTCAAATTTTTAGCAAAGCTGTCTTTCCATTGATTCTTGAACAATCTTTTTATTTTGTAAAAATCATCTCAAGACAACATTGTTGGAAAATTTGGAATTCAAAATTTAGAGCAATAAACTGTTTTTTCTGTACAGAAAAAACAGTTTATTGCTCTAAATTTTGAAATTTTCCCTACATAGGGACATCCTATATTATCTAAGGAAAACTGTCCTGAAGAATGTTTTTATTTCTGATATTAATAATAAGTGATTTCGCTACAGGATTCTTTTGCTGGTTGATTATAGTAGCTCAACCCTTTTCAGTTAGTTACGCTAGTTAGAACTTGTTGATGAGATCACAGTAGTCACAATAGTCCAGAATGCGAATTTAGCTGGAAACATTGAAGTTGTGGAGCAAAATTGTCTTTCACAAAGTTGTTTCTAATCACAAGGTGCTGCTTTTGGTTTGCATGAAAACTAGGGTGGTACTTATTTTCAGCGAAAACGAAAATCCAACTTTTTTATTTGCCGAAATAAAGCATACATAATTCAAAAAAGTTGTAGAATAAGTAATTTCGAGCAATTTTGATTGTATAACTTTTTCTGTACTTTTTGATATGACCAAACAAGAGCATTTTTCTTGGTGTCCCGACAGAAAAGAAGTTTTTTGCTCTAACTTTTTTGTATAAAGTTTTTCAACAACGTTGTTTTCAGATGATTTTTATAACTTAAAAAGATGAAAGTTTTGACGTATGAATCTTGCCGATGTCTCCTTCCGTTAGCGAGTACTTAACGATTTTCTTATAAAATTACGCCCTTTTCAAATGTGTTTTACTTCATTTCAAAAAAAAAAAATCTATCCCCAGTTTTCAAGTATGATATGTAATATTAAAAATTCTTTTAAATGCTGTTAAAAAATATGTTTTCGGTTTGCCCCAACTAGACAAACCAGCTTATGACAAAAGCCTATTTTGTTTGCAAAATCCATAATAAATTTTGTTTGACGTACGAAAGAGAAAAAATCAGCACAGCAAAAGTTGCAACTATCATTGTTCAAGAGTCAATGGTAAAAAAAAAAAAAAACTTTGCTGAAAAATTTGAAAGTAAAAAGTTATTGCAAAATAGGGAGTTATTGATTTAATTAGGGACATCCTAATCTACGTAGAAAAAAACACTCTTTTTCGGTCCTATCAAAACGTACAGAAAAGTTAATTTCATCAAAGTTGCTTAAAATGGTTCAATCTACAACTATTACCAATAACGTATGCCTTTATTTCTGCAAATAAAAAAGTAAGATTTTCGATTTCTCTTTATATAAGGACCACCCTAGTTTTCATTCTCACCAAAATAGGCACCTTGTTATTAGAAACATCTTTGTGGAGACGATTTTGCTCCAAAACTTCAAACTTAGGCTGAAAATGTATCTTTTAGCTAAATTCGCATTCCATGGACCATTTAGCAATAGAACGGAAATATTTCTAATTTTTTTGATTCATGAATGTTAAAACTTGCCTTAGAAAAATTTAGACCCTTTCAGTCCAAAGTCCAAAGTCAAGTCCAAAATTTGACACCGAAAGGAAAATGGCTGTATACAACCACAGACTGAATGTTGTCTTGGGCAAACTTGCTCTACATCAATTCATTTATCTGTAAAATATAATAACAAATATGAGTATAAGGCCTAATTGACGATCTGGAACATCCTGAAACAAGAAGTTCAGGTAGAAATATTATAGACTTAAATATCAATAGTGCAAAGCGGTGTTGTAGAATATGGTACATATGCATACGTATTATTACATTCTTGTTAATACACGTTAAATATTTCTGTTTCTTTTTGGGATGTTCTAGGTTATCCAAAACGTATTCGAGTTCAAAATTTCAGATCTACAGTTGAAACAGTACGTTCATAACCATTGAAAAGTTAATATATGCATTTAAACATTTTCAATGAATCTTTTGGAAGGTCAACAGTAATTAGTTTATAACTTTGTGATAATCCAAACTGTCCTAGAGTTAAATACTTGGCTACAGTAGGAACAGTAGCTTTTCAGGCGATACAAAGTTACTTCACGTGTCCAGCGTTTTTTTTTTTTTTTTTGACAGGATGGAAAATCTGCAACCAGACATCTGAAGAATTCAGGATGTGGGGATGAGGGTGCCAACTCTTCGACCCACTAAAAATCCACCGGTGCCTTAAGCCCTGGATTTTCCCAGTAACCACCTTTCGGTATTACTTCGGGGAGGGGGCTATTGTGTTTGTTAAGCACCCACGTTGGTCGTTTGGCCATTTTTGTTGGAGATCGAGGACGATCTGGGAGGATGCTATGCATACCGCGTCCCAGATGTCCACGGTCCGGGTCGCCTACCAACCCTCCCGGTTAATTCCGGGATTAGTCCGGAACTCGCACCGACCTTTGGTGGAGTTGCCATTTTGCCACTTAACCATGGATGCGGCTCTAGTGGTCTTTCAAATACCTCTTGTTCCACGTTGTTCGAAGCACTCTACGTCCTCTTTCATGACCATGCCTATTGGCATCATCCCCGTTAGGGCGCAGACCGCGTCGCGTGATACCGTTCGGTAAGCACTAACCACTCTTAGGCACATAAGCCAGTGCGTACTCTCTAACTTACTTACGTAGCTCTTGGTACTCAAGCCGGTGATCCATGCCAGCCCGCCGTACCTAAGTATGGACAGGGTGACGCTGGCCAGGAGTTTACGCTTATTCCCTTGCACCGCCGAGCTATTTGACATCATGCAGGATAATGCCGATATAGCCATGGAGGCTTTCTTGCATTCTTAATCGACGTGACTGACAAAGGACAGCTTATCGTCGATCATGACCCCAAGATACCTCAAGAACCTCTTCGATTCTATTGTGCAGTTAACTGCCCTGATCGTCGCATGTTGCTCCGATTTCCGATTATTCACCACCGTGACCTCAGTTTTATGGTGGGCTAGCTCCAATTGCCTGGAACTCATCCATCTCTCCACAATGCCAATGGAGTGCGAGGTCGTTAACTCGACCTCTTCGATGGATTCACCACATATCTCTAGGGTGATGTCTTCTGCGAACCCGACAATCTTTATCCCGCTCGGGAACTCAAGCCGCAGTACCTCGTCGTACATCGTGTTTCATAACACCGGACCCAGGATCGAACCTTGTGGAACGCCTGCTGATCTGACACGTTTATGGCCTGCCTCATGTGTTGTATTCTGGTACGCGATTCTGTAAGTAACTTCCAAGAATCTTGTGCAGGTACCTAGGAACCTGAAAGCGTTGGAGCGAATCGGCGATAGCCACCCAACTGGCGCTATTGAACGCATTTCTCACGTCAAGGGTGACCACCGCACAGTAGTGGACTCCTCGCCTCTTGCGCTGGATTGCCACCTCAGCCGTCTTGGTGACGGACAGGATGACATCCACCGTCGACTTCCCTTTACGGAAGCCAAACTGATTATCAACAGACCACCCATCGCAGTAGCACACTACGGTCGTATAATTAGTTGTCAGCAACTTAATTATGACTTAGAAAGTCATATTTATGTTATCTCCACTGAATTGCAACAAGTGTGCTACTAAGTATACCCTCCGTGTACGTTGTCAGTCTGTTGAGGATTACCCTCTCGAGCCCCTTACCCGCTGTATCCAACAGACATATAGGTCTATATGCCGATGTATCTCCTGGTTGCTTTCCTGTTCTTTGGTAGCAACACAAAGGTCTGAATTTTCCAGGCGTCCAGGAAGACACCCTCGTCCAGACACTTTTGCATCACAACCCTGAACATTTCGCAAGATAGCCGTCTTGATAGTCAGGTTCGGACTACCATCCGGTCCCGGCGCTTTGTTCACCTGTTAGCGACAGTGCTATTGCAATGAGTTTCTCATTCGTCACCGTCGCCTCGTCGCCGGCGCCCCTTTGTGCCGTTATCAATGCCCACGTGGTCACGGGTGTTCGGCATAGCCGTCCACCTTTCCGTCGCTATGACTGCGTTAACGTCTGGGATACTGGAACGCTGGTCATGAGACAAATCTACGGCGGCGGGGGGCCATGGACTCGGGTTGTGGTTCGGAAAGAGTCCCCCAACGATCACCTGCAGCAGCTCTGATGATCGCTCGGTTGGAGCCGCCGATCCTCTGGTATTGGCCGTCACCCCACGGATTCGTATTGGCCTTCTGACACAGACCCTCTAAGCAGGCTCGCTGGATGGCATTTATCTCCCTCTTTAGTGTGGCCTTCGCGGCGACTAGCGCCCCTCTACGCTCGATTCTCTCGGCGTCTGACCGCACTCTTTGCGTCCTCCATCTTGCGTGGAGGTATGTTCTTCGGAGGTCGTCAATCGACTCCGTCCACCAATACACCGGCGATCTTCCATTCCTCGGTTTGACTTCCCTCGGCATGGTCGCTTCGCACGCTCGTGTAAGTGTCATTACGAGTCGTTCACCGCATGGTTCCTGGGTTTCGCGTAAGTTTCGTTCCCTCTCAAGCGCCTTTTTAAAAGTCTCTACATCAAAGTAGGACGTCCTCCATCTGTGGGCGAATGAAGTGGATGCTCCTGTGGACGATACAGTAACGAACCGCCAAGTGGTCACTATGGGTGTAGCCATCATCCACCCTCCAATTGCTGAGAAGCCCAGGACTGCTAAATGTTATGTAGATGATCGATTCCGTTCCGTTTCTATGGTAGATACTCTTGGTACCCACGTTGGCTAGGTCCACATTGAGCCTAGGCAAGGCTTCTAGAAGAATCTGACCCCTGGGGTTGGTGAGGCAGCTCCCGCACTCGAGCGTCCAAGCGTTGAAGTCCCCCGCTATTACCAACGGGTCCAGGCCAGCTAGCTCAGTTGTCATCCGATCGAGCACATTGGAAAACTTTTCGATCGACCATCTTGGCGGTGCGTAGCAGCTGCAGAAGAACACTCCATTCACTTATACAACCGTGAAGCCTTCGTTTGTAGTAGACACAACCTCCTGAACCGGGTACTTGCCCGCCGTCCATAATGCCGCCATATTGGACCTGTCCGCAAACCAATTTTCGTTGCCGGCTGGGATGCGGTATGGGCCGGAAATTATGGCGATATCCGATGCCGACTCGCTAACTGTCTGACACAGCAGTTGCTGGGCGGCCTCACAATGGTTCATGTTTAGTTGGGTTATCTGCATTACGGTTGGCTCGTTGGAATATCATAAGCGGCCGGGCACTTAAGAACTTTTAAGTACCTAATTTTTGTGTTAACAAATTTGATTTAACTACTACACCAAGATAAAAAAATTAACTTTTTTATTTCTGGTTCAAATCGATAACCACGTATTCAAACATTGTAGATTAGATAATTTCATGAAACTTTGTAGAACACAAAAACTTTCTATCTCTTAACTGGACGAAACTAAAGGGTGAAAAAGGAATACAAAATGTAATACCCCCTTAAAACTAGTTTTTGTATCATAACTTTTTAATTTGAATTTTCCTATTTTACAAATGTTCTACAGAGTTTAAGGTAGCAAATATTAGCAGCTAAATTTGACGTAAGTTTATTCAACAACTGATATTCTTTAAAATTATGTACAAATTATCAGGCGGTCCAGGGAGGGCTCTTAACAAATTTTCAAAAAAGTAACTAAGTTTCTTATTATATATGTTGCATAAATAGAGATTTTTTAATCTTTTTGAATAAATATTAAGCTTGATATTAATGTTTAAAAGGAAAAAATGGCCAATTTATTAGATAATAAAGCTTATTTGAATAAAATAACGAAAAAAAGGAACTATGTGTGCAATGTCGTATTTCTACGAAAGGACCAACGATGAAAATTCGGAATATTTGCAGTAGAACGATGGACTTTATTTTCGTTAACAAATAAGCTTTACATCTTATAAAGTGGCCTTCTTTTAAACAACGTCTAAATATTTATTCAAAAAGATAAAAAAATCACTATACATGCAACAAATTTAATAAGAAACTTATTTACTTTTTTGAAAAATTGATAGGATCCCCCCTGGACCCTCTTATAATTTGAACATCATTTTAAAGGGTATCAGTTGTTGAATAAACTTACGTTAAGTTTAGCTGCTAATATCTGCTAACCTGTAATCTACGCATCCTCGAAGGTAGCTCAAAAAATTCATTAAAACCAACGTAAATCCTTGAAAAGAAGATATAATGATAAGTTGTCTTGTACAAAAAAAATGTATTTTTGAAGGACCTTAAACTCTGTAGAACATTTGAAAAATGGGAAAATTCAAATAAAAAAGTTATGATAAAAAAAACTAGTTTTAAGGGGGTATTACATTGTGTATTCCTTTTGCACCCTACAACTTCGTCCAGTTAAGAGATAAAAAGTTTTTGTCTTCTACAAAGTTTCATGAAATGACCTAATCTACAATGTTTGAATACATGGTTATCGATTTGAACCAGAAATAAAAAAGTTAATTTTTTTATCTTGGTGTATACACCCCTTAAATACAATTTTTTATTAACACAAAAATTAGGTACTTAAAAAATGTAGAAACATTGTAGAAAACATCAATGGACCACACCTAATAGTTTCACCCCAAATACCCATGTCCCACTTTTTTTTATTTCGTCCCACTGTGCGCCGCCAAGTTCGCGTAGGTTCCCTTCCCTACTGGGGTTTCAGACACTATACGCTTCTTAGAAGCGCCAGGTGCCATTTCGCCCGAGGACTGCCTAGCCCACTTGGAGGTCCCCGCTCCCATGGTAGATGAGATGGACTCTCCGACCGAAGTGGATACTTCCGTTTGGGTCTGCTTCAAGGCTATATCCTTCGCTCTTTCCATGGCTGTTAGCCGTGCCAACTCTTTGGCACTTTGCTCAGCTAGGAGCTTGGCCTCCAGCTCTTCCCTCTACTTGCATGCAGCCTGCACTGTAATGAAAAGCCTAAGGAGGCTCAGTTTGAGGTCCTTCGGAATATTGCGACGCGATGAAGTAAAGTCAATGATTGCGTCCAATTGCTCGGACACCTCCAACACTTTAGGAAGGGTCTCTCGCATCCTATCCATGGCCCGGATGAGTCCTAGCCCATCCATGGTCACGCCTATCTTGGTGACACCTGCCTCCGATGCCGTAGCACTACCGCATGTGTCGCTCACGCCCGATCCCACTGATTTGGGCGGTGGGGACCTCACTAGGCCGCCTTTAGGGAACGGATTCGCTTTCTCTATTTTTTAGGCAATACAAAGTTGCACAAAGTATTCAAACATATTCATTTAAAAGTTTTGAAGGTCAACAAACATTATAAACCATTATGACACGTTCTAGGTCATCCAAACTATCCTTGAAATGTGAACAGAGGTCCATCAGTTGTCAACAAAAGCTGTCAGCTATGCAAAGCTACGCAAAACCAGAAAATCTATAGCTATAGCTGTAGCTCTCTGGACTAAAAAAGTAACACTATGTATTTAACCAAATTAAGTGAGCCTTCTGGAAAGGAAACAAATATAATGGTAACTACCTTGGGATGTTCTAGGTCACCGAAACTGTCCTTGAGTTCAGAAGTTATGATCCACAGTTGTAGCTTTAGCCTTATAACCCATGAAAGGTGACAATATGCCTTCAAACACGTTCAGTGAATCTATTGTAAGGTCACCCGTCAATATCCAGACTATCTTAAGGAGTATACAGAGCTAAAGAGGTGTACCACGATGAAATTGCCACACACAAAATTGATTCGCAAAATTCGAGTTTTCATCCGGTTGCCATCAAATTTTCAGGGATTGAGAAATAACTATTAAAAGCTTCATTTTACCATTTTACTCGTGGACACTTTATTTACAGTCCATACGCAAATGCCCGTACCTTGGCCTTAGCCCGCGGCCATAAGATTCTGCACAACCTGTGAATCAACCGTTTTTTGCATGTAACTACCTTGGGTCGTTTGGGAAGGTGCTTGCTTCATAATCTTGGTACCCAGTACCTACTCCGATGGGGCGGAGCTCGGGAGTGTTGGGAGGGATTGAACCATTTTCGGCACTGAAGTCAGACCTTATTGTCCTGCATGCCCTTTAGCGTCCGCGGAGGTAGTGGCATGAAGCCAAATCCGGCCAGAAGGTATGTTGGGATGTTGTGGACCTTCAGAGAGGAGCAGCTGCTTCTGGAGGCACTCTTTTATATCCACACATGTCCGTTCATCGTGTCCTGGGTCACGAAAGGTGCACTCCGCTTCCCGCACGTGCAGACAGGCTCGCCGAACCAGGAATTTCTTCGCAGGTTTGGACATCTTCTCAGTGCGGACGCGCCTCCGGAACGCTGGGCTTATCGCTCGGCCGTGAAAAACAGGTTGCCGGGGATCTGTCTGAAGTCGGCGCTTCACATATCGTTTCGTCGTCGCATGATGCAGCATTCCACTTGCAGTCAGCATGTTTAGCGTACAGCTTCCCTGGCACGGGTTTTGGCGGACTTGTTTCTGCTTCTCTCGTCGCGATTAGGGGGCCTTTGTACGCTCGGGCAGTTCGAAGCCATGCTTGGTTTTGGCCGGCTGGACAAAACTTCGGCGCAAGTGCAGCTTCTTAGCCACATCCCGAACGGAGGCGTTCGGATTTCGGTTCGAAGGCCCCAACTACGAGGTTGTGATGGTGCACCTGGTGTTGCCATACCGGAATACTTTTCTCTTCACTTCTGGGCTTCCTATCGGTGGTTCAACCGTTCCTACGAACCAGCTTAATCCCCTCGCGACACCGTGGAATTCGCGATTCCCAGCGTTTTAGCTTGATGGAACGATGCGAGAGATCCTTGTTCTCGTGATGAATGCGCCAAAGATTTTATCACGCACGAGCTGTTCTTTCGACTCCATCTCCGCAGAGTTTTGATCACAGGACTTCAAAAACTTTGCAGGATGTAAATAATGCACTATGAACTAAATCCACCTAAATTTTCATTGAATTCTACTCAACGGTTTAAAAGTTAGAGCAATTTCATAGATGTGGCAATTTCATCGTTGGTTCACCCTTTACGATAAATATTCAAACATATTCAATGAATATTTCAGAATCGTCGCATCAAACATCATCGGATAACTTTGTAAGTTTCAAGTCATTAAAACTGTCAGGTCTACAATTTTAACAGTAGCTATATGGGCTGTACAAAGTAACGGTAGTTTGTTTGGCATAGAATGTCCCAACATTAGCTCATAATGTAATGTTGGTCTTCCAGGACATTCATTGAATATGTTTAAATAGTTATTATTACATTGTATAGCGGATAAAGCTACTGTTACAACTGTAGATCTTAAGCTCTAAACTTCAAGACAGTTCAGACGACCTAGCATCTTTAAAAAAAATCCTACTTTTTTCAATAATTTCTATGCTATTGAGCACCAAAGTATTCAGAATGCACCAAAATGCTTGTAAATTAGGCCTGAAACGGTCAATTCGAAAACAAAATTAAATTGTAAAATCTAAATGGCTTACATTCAGTTGCATAGTCCTACGTCATCATTTCGAACAACCCAATGAGGGTGTACCGAGTAGTTTTTTTTTTTATTTTCGAATTTGTTTCAACCGAGCCTTACTTGTATTGGTCGAAAATGTTTTCAATTGTCGAAACTGCACCAACTCATTTTCATTTGCTTTCCTCTTGATTTTCAGTAGCATTGTTGAACTACTTGTATGGTCCTTCCCGTAAGATCACATCAAAGAGCTTATCTGATCAGAAAGGATCCACTAGAAGGTAGCCTGCAGAAACACACAAATCTGGCCCACGACAAGATCCGAGACTCCACGAGCTGAACATTCACGCCCTTTTATCTTCTCTGTTGTTCATTGAGAGCATCTCCATTCTCGTCAGGCAATCGCAACATGTACATCACACAGGTACACAGGATATCCGAGATGATGATGAGTGCAGCACGACCGCTCCCGGCTAAAATTCAAACGGTGGAAAGAGCTGTAACTGAGTTGCAGGATAAACATGTAATCAACGATGGACTACACATACCCTCAGCAGTCCATAAATTACGCTTCAAACCAGCTGACTGCGAACCGTTCAGCGATTCCGTTACCACATCCATCACCAATCCCCAGCCCCATTTTGCCGACTCGTTTGTTTATCCCCCATCAGCGCCAACTGAGAAAATGATTGTGTTTGCCGGCTTCACTTCAAAGCGATTCGGTTTCGCCTGGCTCAGCCCATCGCAACAAAGGGATGCGAGTTCATCGCCAGGATCAACGACGGCGAACCGTACCCACCTGTCTAGAGCTCTGTTGGACCGGAGAGATAATGGTGTTAGTTAAACGTTCACCTCGTGGTCCCTCCTCCATCGGGGAGGGCGATTCTGAAAATTACTGCAAGCGGTGGTTTTATCTTGTGGAGTTTTAAATAAGTAAGAACTGCGAACTATCGAATGCAGCCCACCGAAAAGTAGGCGTCGAAATTGCCTACTCATCGGAAATCAGAAAGGCCACGGCCAACCTGATCGCACCTCTGCTGGCTGGCTCCTTTCAAGGGTGTGACTTCTATTTTCAAGAAAGCAATCACCAAATTGTAACGTAATATCATTGCTTATGCAAATTTTGTTATTTTAGGAAGAAAAAAAGAAGGTGGTTCAATTTCTATTCTGCCGTGTTCTTCGTCGAAGGAATCGGGGGATTTCAAGTTGGAAGTGGAAGGAACGACGGCAACAAGAGAAGCTCATTTCGGCAATTGAAACCGGTGGCAATTGAATATTCAAATGTGCCTACGCACGGATTCCACTCTAATCCATGCGGATTGCTGCTTGGAAGTGGGAAATGCGTGGCATCGGGAAATTGATGGGTCTTTTGCTCCATTATGGAGAACGGCAATTTCTCAATTAGCGGCATGTTTTCAAGGCAGCGATCCATTTCATTAGGTGAGACTTACTTCAAATTGACGTTATTGATAGGATTTTAAATTGATTAATATAAAACAGACGCAGAAAGGTTCGTCTTCACGCGAAGAAATGAAGTTTGTTTTTGGTGGGCTGAGTTGCCACAAATAAATATGGCGGAAACTAATTCTAGCGCCGTTTTAACCATGAGAGGTTCTTTTCTCTCTCGTTCTCTTTCATTATTAACAGCGCCATTATAAAATGTTCGATGAGTTCCTTAGTCCAAATTAGAAGGCAATTGAGAAAATGTTGGCTCCGGCAATGTTAAACTATTTTCGGCAATCATAAGCAAATACTTCTCACGCAAATACATGAAATTAAAATCAAATGTATAAAATCTAAAATAATATTATTGTTTTTTCACATTTTCTGTTTATTCGGAAGCATCTTTTGATGAGTTCTCTTAGTTGCCAGAGAGGTTAACCTTCCCAAAACATTGGGGTCAATTCTGACCCAAGGCGAATCTTCGATATACGCTATGTCTTTTATTTCTAATCAATCGGGATGATATTTTCTGATTTTTTATACTTACGGAGTTCTTCATTTTTGTATCAAAATATTTTATTTACATCAGTTTAAGGTGGTTGTACAAAAATGAGTGACGCATGAGACATACGGGTCAATATTGACCCCGATTTTAACCCTGCGTAGAATTTCGAAATTTTAACTTAGAGTAAATGTTTATGCACCATTTGAATGATTCTAATCACAAAACTGTTTGGAACAAAAAATACTGATTCCGATAACATTGTCCGCCGGGAATCCGCTACAAAGAGGAAGTTTTAGTTTGGCTGTGTTAACAGAAATGCATATAAAACATTCCATAACTCATTGTAGAGAATTCGCGTAGTCAGCATAGTTTCTCAGTGCGTAACGAATCGTCTTTAGATATTATCATGCTTCAGAGATGGCGCTGCAGTCTATCTTTGCCAAATTAAGCTATAGAGAGTTTCCAACTTGGGTGAAGTTGTTGTAAATATAATTTACAGTCACTTGGCATAATCGGAAGAGTTCCGAAATGCGCCACAAAGATTGCGCTGCAGTCTATCTTTGCCAGGTTGAGGCTCTAGAGAGTTGCAGTCTTTAGCAAAGTTGTTGAGAATGTAAAATAATGACATTTGATATAATCACATTAGTTCCAGATGGTACCGAGGAGATGGCGCTGCAGCCTATCTTTGACATTCGTCCATCTCTGCGGCAAGATCTGGAACTAATGTGATAATCTCACAAGACGATGAATGAAATACTGAGAAACTTTGTCGAAGACGACAACTTTCTAGAGCTTAATTTGGCAAAGATAAACTGCAGCACCATCTCTGCGGCAATATCTGTAACTAGTATGATGATGTCAAAAGACGAAAAATCTAGGCAAAATAGTCAAAAGGTCGGAAGTAACATTTGTAAACAATGACTTCAAACGTAAATTTCCTGGAAATGTCAAGTTGCTAACATCTATATCTACCATCGACGGGAAGGTAATAACTCCCTGAATCTGTTTATGGTGCTATTTTGTTTGCGGGAGCAAGCAGATCCCAGAAAAATACGCTAGATGTCATTGTTTACAAATTTTACTTGCGACCTTTTGACTATTTTGTCTAGAAATGACACACTGAAAAACTTTTTCGAAGACGGCAACTCTCTAGCGCTTCATTTGGAATAGATAGACCACAGTGCCGACTCTGCGGCATAATTTGGAACTAAAATGATAGTGTCAAACGACGATAAATGACATACTGAGAAACTTTTTTTGAAGACTGCAACTCTCTACAACTAGTCTGAAATGTTTGGTATGCAATTTTGTTCACGCATCGAAATCAAAACCTCCTTCCCTTTGCAGCAGATTCCTGGCGACCAAAGTTGCTGGAATCAAGTTTTTCTACAAACAATGCAGTTTTGAATCCTAAACCTTTCAAATGAGGTATAATTATTGTGTCTAGCTTGAAATTTCATAATTCTAGAGAGGGTTGAAATGTGGGTCAAAATACCCTAATGTCTTATGCGTCAATTTTTTTTTAATAGCCGAGGAAGGTTAGACTAGACTTGGTCCAGAGAGTTGTTGATTTTTAATATTGATAACCAAATATCGTCACTTTGCTCTGCAATGTACGCAACTATTCATCAGCTCTGCGATGACGGCCTTCACGCGGGCTTTGTTTTTGTCATAAGGTGACATCCATTTATTATGTTATGCTAAGACTCGCCATGGACTCCTGACACTTCTTCTTCTTTTATTTTTAAGAGGGACTTTAACCCTTCGGGTCATTTGTCCCTTCCTCCGGACACTGCCGGTTCAGATTTAACCGTTGCATTGTTGGAACCGTCTATGTAGATTTTGGTACCTCCGATCAAGGCGGGATCGTGCTTTGCGAAGCAGAATGCGAACATTTCGACCCTGAGCTTCGTCGAGAGGGCTGGCTCCGGTTCCTCATGGTCCTCAAGGACTTGGCTACGGCGCTGTTTTCGTTGCTGACAAAGTAGCGAAGAACGAATAAAAGCAATAAAGATTCACATAAACAACACCTACCATCGCTTCTGGCAAACTGTTGCGGATTGTTGCAAAGACTAATAGTTGCAAACTGCTTGGCACTGTTTGTCACTGTTGCTGTTACTGTGCATTGTTGGACCGTTGTAAACACTGATGGTCACTTACTCAGCAGCTCTGAAACAAAAAGAGAAGCCGCATTGTTATTCCCATTTCTATCAAACAACCAAATTCCTCTGATATTTGTTAGTCAAAGTCGATCGCCTCTCTACAGTTAATACGTTTGGCAGCAGCTGTAGATCTGACCGCACGGATCACCGCCGAGGGATCATTGCTATAAGGCATCGGCAGCATAACTGTCAGATGATAATGTGCTTGTGTTGTAGTTATTATAATTTGCTATCCTATTGAAATCCTAATCCCATTGAATTGTAAACCGTAAAGACGTGACGATATTACAACGGGCAATTGCTTGCACAAGGCCCTCTTCAACATTCAGAATTTGTCGGGATTGACTTTCTGCTAGAGAAAACTGAATTTTTTGAAGCACTTTCAATCACGAATAAAGCTGTCAATTATCAGACTCTAATCGATTCCGACAACGCTTGTGACCAAAAGTTGCCCCGTTGGTCCATCCGACCGGGTAAACCATGGAAAACCTCGCCGATGTCCACTACGCCCAAGGGTATTAACTGGCTACCAAGAGGTTCAGATCTGGGCATAGTGTATGTACATGGACTTCACCATGGGAGAGGTGATTTGGGTCGGGACATAATATTTTTTGTAGGTATAGTGATAAAGTTACTCTCTGGCTATGTCCGATCTAACTACTATCCCAGAAAGTTATTCCGCCTACCAAATGTTCAACATTTACTCTAACGCAACCGTAGCTCGGAACCACTTGATTGGCTCTGGAATCAGAATGGCCACGAGTAAGGCAATGCCGCTGGTCTCCATAGCTGGCCAAAGGTTTTAGCAAGCAAACTGACCATGTTCGATCCACTTAAAGGGTGTCCACGATGAAATTGCCACACACAAAATTTATTCGCAAAATTCGAGTTTTTATCCGATTGCCATCAAATTTTCAGGGATTGAGAAATAACTATTAAACTTCATTTTAACATTTTACTCGTATTTTATTTACAGTCCATACGCAAATGCCCGCACCTTGGCCTTAACCCCGGCCATAAGATTCTGCACAACCTGTGAATCAACCGTTTTTTGCATGTAAACCCATACTTTCTTCAGTTCCTCGACTGTCTTCACTACCTTAGGTCGCTTAAGAAGGTGCTGCTTCATAATCGCCCAGTACTTCTCGATGGGGTGGAGCTCCGGAGTGTTGGGAGGGTTGAACATTTTCGGCACGAAATTGACCTTATTGTCCGCATACCACTTCAGCACGTCCTTGGAGTAGTGGCATGAGGCCAAATCCGGCCAGAAGATTGTTGGGACGTTGTGGGCCTTCAGGAGAGGAAGCAGCCGCTTCTGGAGGCACTCTTTTATGTACACCTGTCCGTTCATCGTGTCCTGGGTCACGAAAGGTGCACTCCGCTTCCCGCACGTGTAGATGGCTTGCCAAACCAGGAATTTCTTCGCAAATTTGGACATCTTCTGAGTGCGGACATGCTCCGGAACGCTGAACTTATCCTTGGCCGTGAAAAACAGGTTGCCGGGGATCTGTTTGAAGTCGGCCTTCACATATGTTTCGTCGTCCATGATGCAGCATTCAACTTTCGTCAGCATGTTGAGGTACAACTTCCTGGCACGGGTTTTGGCGGACTTGTTCTGCTTCTCGTCGCGATTAGGGGCCTTTTGTACCTTGAACGTTCGAAACCCAGCCTTAGTTTTGGCCTTCTGGACAAAACTTCGGCTTAGGTGCAGCTTCTTAGCTACATCCCGAACGGAGGCGTTCGGATTTCGGTTGAAGGCCCCAACTACGCGGTTGTGATTTTTGGTGTTGTACGGAATACTTTTTCCATCACTTCTGGGCTTCCGATCGGTGGTCAACCGTTCCTCGAACCGCTTAATCACTCGCGACACCGTGGAATTCGCGATTCCCAACGTTTTAGCGATGGAACGATGCGAGAGATCCTTGTTCTCGTGATGAATGCGCAAGATTTTATCACGCACGAGCTGTTCTTTCGACTCCATTTCCGCGAGTTTTGATCACAGGACTTTAAAACTTGCAGGATGTAAATAATGCACTATGAACTAAATCCACCCAAATTTTCATTAAATTCTACTCAACGGTTAAAAAGTTAGAGCAATTTCATGGTGTGGCAATTTCATCGTGGACACCCTTTACTATCCCAGAAAATATTTCCAGGGCCATGCCGTGCCATAGCGATCCACATAAAAAATGTTTAACCGTCACTTAGCAAACCACTTAGATGTGCATTACGGTCTCGTGCACTACTGGGCTATGGTCCATCGGGTCTGGGACTCGAGGTTATTTCCCACTCTGCCCAGCATGACCCACCAGCTAGGAGTCACGAGCTCGCGGATCTCTATATATGTATTCTAAGTTGGTTAAGAAGCTCCATCAGGTGATTGATCTTGCTTTTTTGGTTTGGATTTTGCCATAGCTAAGTTTGATCGCATTGCACGGGAAAAGTGTCCCGTAACTCTGTGCAAATGCTAACTCAAACTACTCGCGGACCTTGGGTCGTGCTGTATGCCTCCGAGGTTTTTTGATTCGGATTTTGAAAGCCGTTAATCTCCTGAAAATGAGAAATACTATCAATCATCTCTGTGACCTTATTATAGGAATTATGGTGAGTCAAAGCTGCTTGAGTCTCTTCGAGTGGTTTTGCGGTAGAAATTTAAAAGAACAATTTTGAATGGCTGATAAAATCATTTTAAATCAATTAAACATGATATTCCTTGCAATAGAGATATTCATTATATCATGTTGCTAAATAGTGGTATAAACGTCAAGAAGGGATAAAATCGGGGGTTAGTCACTTTGCCACGTTGTGTTTGTGTTTCGGTGTGTCGAAAGGTGTTTCTCTGTTTCAAGTTAGGGAAAGACCATTAATTATGTCACGCCGTAAGAGGGAAGAGGGGGTAGAAAACATGACAATCCGTACAAAAAATAAAGGTCCATACAAAAAACGTGACAAGGGGAGGGTTATAAAAAGTCACTTTTTGCGTGACATAATTAATGGAAGTTCCCTTATCTGTCAATGCAACAATCGAAAATTTATGCTTGCTGGCAACCATCAACCCCCGAGCATCTTGACAGATGAGCTTAGTTTCACCAGAGAGAACAGACATATAAGCTGCACAGATAAAAAGAAACATTGAATTTTCTGCGTTATCTAATGCACATAAAGGGAATGCTAGATTTGGCAGAAAATAATGGGATATTTCATGTAAATTCAAGCCAGATAACGCCTAAATCAAGCCTGTTGTATGAAAGATTGCAAACAATATCGTTGTTTACGCTCCTTTGGCTTGGAATTACACGAGGGGAAATTTTACGCGCTTGTTAAAATTAATTATTTTTTTCTGTGTGGAGTGCCCTTCGTGTGTAACTTTCTATGGCGGCTATTTTAAAATAACAACTCGTTTCTGTTAGTTTTGATGAATCGTATGTTGATGACCCACTTGCCCGCCTCGAGATTTGAAAGGCCGTCAATTTTAGTTTGGTCAAGCCTAGAAAAGGCGGCGTTGTGTTTCCAGCGGTTCGCTTTTAAAAATACATACAGTAAATTGGGGAAAAAATGTTCGAGCCTGGGTGTCTGTTCTCTGTGGTTTCACGAACCCATCTACAAATTGAAGATGTCTCTACCGTCCATAAACAAAAAGGTGAGAATTCATTTCCGAAACTACCACTTTTTAGCTTTGGAATAAAGTCGACTAACGATCTTTTCGGTTTCAATCTTTACGGTCCCAATTTCTATGGTTTCGTTGTTTTCGGGTAAATCGTAAAGATCGATTCCCGCAGCTTACGGGATGGGGGAAATGAGGTCTATCTCAGTTCTTTCAAGTGATAAACATCTAAAGTCTTCAGCAGAATTGTAGAAGGAGGTTGTACCAACAAATCTGTGTCATTGAATTCCGATTTTAATTGGGAATTTCAGGACATGTCAATCTTCAGTAAACTTGTCCTAGTGGACAAGCCCTTCCTAGAAGTTGTTACACAAGTAAGGAATTCAGCCACTACACGCGCGCCAGTGTGCATATAGTCTTCCAATTTGTGATTGCTCTATCTTAAGAGCCTTACTAAAGGTTGGACTCGGAAAAAATGCGACACTTTGTTTTGGGTGAAACTTTCTATCGCGTGGGTAAAAATCAATGAAATTTTGAGTAATACTAGTTTAGTATGTAATGTTTATGCGTGCAAAATCGTTATTGCGATCTGTCAATTAGCTTTCAGATGCATTCGAAACAAGAACAGCTACGCCAGCAAATCTTGGGCGCGGTGATCGATAATCCTGGTCAGTCGTACAGATGGATCAGTAAAAGGCTTGGAATCCACCATTCCGTGTCCCGCGGTGTGAGAGATGTTCCAGGAGACGAAAACCATCGAGCGGCGCGCTGGAAGCGGCCGAAAACCGAAAAGCGGAATACCAGAGAAGGCGTGGAAGATAAGGCAGTACTTAAAGAATAACCCGAACCTTCCACCCGAGACGTGGCCAAAAAGGTCAATTCGTCGAAATGGTTCGTCCAGCAGACCATGAAGCGGACTGAACTACATGTTTTCAAGGTCTGGAAGGCGCCATACCGGACGACAAGCAAAACACGGTGGCCAAATTGCGTGCGTGGAAGCTGTACCGTGAGTGGCTGGTCAAGCCAGCTGTCTCGTCATGGATGACAGGACATATATCAAGGTGGACACCAAATCCCCGGTTTCGAGTTTTTTGCATGGAGGTTCCGGAAAAAGTTCGGAAGAGAAAGATGTACAGATTTGCGAAGAAGTACCTGTTGTGGCAGGCGATCTGCGAGTGCGGACGGTACAGCAAGCCGTTCGTTACAACCGGCACCATAAACGGGCAGATTTATCGAGAGGAATGCTTGATTTCCGGCGCTTGCTGCCCTTCCTCCGCTTTCACCGTAGTCCCACGCTGTTCTGGCCTGATCTCGCTTCATGCCATTACGCCAAGCCTGTAATGGATTGGTATGAAGCGAAGGGCGTTAATGTGGTCCCGGAAGGAGGCGAACCCGCCAAATACACCAGAACTTCGTCTGATCGAAAAGTTTTGGGCAATAATGAAGAAGAAGTTGAAGAAAAGCGAACAAATTTTCAAACCTGATGGAGCATTGAAGAAAAACTGGGAGAAATTGTGTAAGGAGATGGACAAAGCCTCGCCCAAGATCTCATGAGCAGTGTTAAGAGAAATGTACGAGCATTTAGCTTGGGGGAGGAAATTCAATTAATAAATTATGCCAAAACATAGCTAATATCACAGAGAACAGACATCCATGCTCAAACGACCGCTTGTGATCAAAATCGGAACTGTCGATTTAAATATGTATGGAATGTCTAATGCGGTGGCGCTTGTGTTTCAACTTTGACAAAGAGGCATTGACAGAGTTGTTCTGTTACATCATCAATGTTGGTAAACAAAATAATGATGAAAGGTTGAAATGGGATGAAAATATGAATACTATTCATGCACAAGGAGATACTTTTTGAAAAACATGCTATAGGTTTCCCAAAAACAATGATTTGTTAGTTATTTATGCAGTATTTGAGAAAAGAGCAATTAACCCTCTTCGTATAATTTAGATTCAGTAGGTGGGTGGCATATTGCAGATCAACAGAGGCAACAGAAATAAAGGGCGATACGGTCAAAATTTGGTCAATATCAACTTGACGTATTTCTTTCAATTTTGCATTTAAAAAACCTGAACACCCCTCATTTTGAAGGATGTGTGTGTGTAGAATGTTGCTCCTATTTTGATTTTTGGAATTCACTCTTCAGTTGTCAAAATGCCGTCCAAGCAAGAAGGGCAGCGTATCAAAATTTTGCTCGCGCATCGCGAAAATCCGAGCTACTCGCACGCAAAGTTGGCAAAATCGCTAAAAGTTGCCAAATCAACCGTTACAAATGTAATTAAAGTGTTTGGGGAACGTTTGTCGACAGCCAGGAAGTCTGGATCGGGGGAAATCGAAAACCGGAAGCCGCTGAGACGACAAAGAGAGTTGCCGGTAGTTTCAAGCGAAACCTAACCTATCTCTCCGAGATGCCGCAAATAAGCTGGGTGTATCGTCTACAACCGTGCATCAGAGCAAAAAACGAGCCGGACTATCGACTTACAAGAAGGTAGTGACTCCAAATCGCGATGATAAACAAAATACGACGGCCAAAGCGCGATCCCGGAGGCTGTACACGACGATGCTGACGAAGTTTGACTGCGTGGTAATGGACGACGAAACCTACGTCAAAGCCGACTACAAGCAGCTTCCGGGACAGGAGTTTTATACGGCAAAAGGAAGGGAAAGGTAGCAGATATTTTCAAGCACACGAAACTGTCAAAGTTCGCAAAGAAATATCTGGTTTGGCAAGCCATCTGTACCTGTGGCTTGAAAAGCAGCATTTTCATAGCTTCCGGGACTGTCAACCAAGAAATTTACGTGAAAGAGTGTTTGAATAAACGTCTGCTGCCTTTCCTGAAGAAACACGGTTGTTCCGTACTGTTTTGGCCGGATTTGGCATCTTGCCATTACGGTAAAAAGGCCATGGAGTGGTACGCCGCCAACAACGTGCAGGTGGTTCCCAGGACAAGAACCCTCCCAACACGCCAGAGCTCCGCCCAATTAGAAATACTGGGCTATTGTCAAGCGGAACCTAAAGAAGACCAAAAAAACTGCTGAGGACGAGCAGCAGTTCAAGGCAAACTGGCTTTCTGCGGCGAAGAAGGTGGACAAGGTGGCTGTACAAAATCTGATGGCAGGGGTCAAGCGTAAGGCCCGGCAATTCGGATTTGGAAAAGCGGAAGCCTAACTGAATATTTTTCCTGAATTTTATACTAATTGAACTTGAAAAAGAAATTTAATTTGATTTTTAAATAAACGATTTCACCGATTTACACGCGTTTTCCCTTGACCAAATTTGAGCCGTATCACCCTTACATTCGAAGGTTGCGATGCGTCATATGACATTCTTACAAAAGTTTCCGGGATAATGCTGAAATAACTCAAGTGCGAAGAAAAATCATCGCAATATCGTCAGTGATAATAACGCTATACGTTACAGTCTACTACCTTATGCTGTTCCACGCGTTGATTCCTCTCTGTGGTTTCGGCGAGATGTTCCGGTAGTGGATTCCGATGAGCAATCAAATGCTGATAGCTTGATTGAGAAAGAGCATAACAGAATGTCGCCAGGAGATAACTTCCTGTCAGTGAAATGTGAAAATCTCGATTGATGTGTTGAGTTCCAAAGTGGATGAAACAACTTCACTTGCAGAGTTGATGTCTCTTGGTTGATGTTCAAACTGATTTAAAGGGATCTGTTTATGGGTGCCGGATGACAGATCAAGAAATTGATCTTTACAATGACAAACGCTTTTTATCAAGGGAAGAGTAATATATGTTTACCACTGTTCTGTCCTCTGCTGTCTTTCCTTATACGTGGAAACCAAGAGCAAAAGAACTTTTCGTTTGTAGAAAGTGAGGTTTCTATACAATTTCACAACTTTTCTAGAAGCTTCTCTACAACGTTCCACAGGAATCAGAAACGGCATAAAGAAAAATAACTCTTCTAGTGGGTGTGTTGCTTATCAAATCTGATGGAAGCAGTCAATTAGTCTGGATCATCATAGCAACACTACGGCGCTGCTATGCTTATACACATGATTTTTGTTATATTCGTATGAGCCAATTTAGTGCAATGTTCTCTGTTGCTCATCTCATAGGTGGATTATTAAATCCTTGAAAATTTGAGAAGTATCCGGTTTAAAATCGAATTTCTGGTGATCATTTTGTGTGTCTCATTTTTCCGGAGTCGAGTATTTTGACATTTGTATTTTTGTTCCCTAAATGTTTAATGACAATCGGTGTAGAGACTTGTTTACGGAGGACGAGTTTAAAGTGATGCAATTTAACTGTGGACAGCCATTATTCGTTTAATGATTAATAAGAAAAATAATAACGTTTACGCGTTGGCTTTAGCGACGAACGAATTATTATATTAGGTTAATAATAACGTCAATATGGGAAAATAGAGCATTACCCAAATCGTCAGGAAAAAAATTGTTTCATTTGGTTTTGATTTTACCGATGTACTGGGTCATTGTCAACATCCCCTTCTGCTATTTTAGGTGACAATAAATTCTATTTAAGGTATTCTCATCTTACCGTGTCACTTCTCACAACTGCAGGACTATTTGGTGGATGGATGACAAAGAAATGTCAAAGTCATGGTTTACAAGGGGTTAATCAATTGAATGTACTCGAAAAAAAAGTTGTCCTCTAATGGTGTTTTCTATTCGAGCGAACTGGAAATCATCAATATTTTTTTGGTTTCGCGGCTCTCATTTATGGTTTCAATACTGAAATGACGAGATGGCAGGTAATGAACTGAAAATGTCTTTGTTTCGCCTCTGTTACTAAAGTTGTAGAACTCAGCTGTATTGGTCGTGAGTATTACCGCGAATTGCCTTAGCGTAGTCCATCACACCAAGCCCGCGAGTTCCATGAAGTTTTTAGTATCAGAATTTAGCTCATGATTTTGGCCCGATTTATTCACGATTTCAGTGAGGCGGGATAACTCGTATGATATCATGCACAGATCATCGCTGTGTTCCCATGGCTGTATATTCATAACACGAGGACTTACAACGTGTTCGCTAGAAATCGCGGCCTGTTTTTCTCGTTCGGAAGAGCACGTTATTTACTCGTTGTTGCTGTAACACAAAAGGATCTTCTTACTCACAAACAAACCTAGCAACAGAAACAGATACAGGGAGTTATCACCTTCCCGTCGGTAGTGAATATAGATACTAGTACCCTGGCATTTCCAGGAAATTTACGTTTGAAGTCATTGTTTACAATTGTTACTCTCGACGCATTTTGACTAGAATTTGTAATTAGTATAGAACTCGTCATACTATAGTATGAAAATGATAAGACTCTGTTTGAAACGAACGTCGGGTATAAGATGTTGATTATCAAATAAGGTCTTAGGTAACAGGAAGGGTAAGCCGCTAGGCAGCGTGCCAGACACGATGTCTCACATACTGGCGAATAAGTTACATACCTGCGGAACTTTGATTTTCAATCAATACCACATGTGTGACACATAGGAACACTTTTAATAGTTATGATTTTTATAAACAAGAAACCAGCAACCTTGGCAATGTTTGTTGCCCGGTTGCCAGACATAACCAAAAAACAAAAATTTGGACTGTCAACACATCGGCACCTTCCCAGCCACTTTACGAAACACCAGAGCATAACAACGCTCGAAGACACACTTGCAAAAATAGCTCAGGAGAAAAGAGTGAGCTAAGCAATCCACCAACCAATTTTAAAGTCAAAATTTTACACAGTTTTCTGTGATATTGGGTTTGAAAATTGCTACTGAAATACCCGCTGTTTTCCGAAATCATTGTTAAAGTCACTTTCAAATCGGAGTCATATGCCAAATCTAGTTTTTTGAGGTCTGAAATACAAAAATTGTCATAGATTTAGTAAAAACAGTGA
>JASCZW010012312.1:0-28919 GCA_034211315.2 Aedes japonicus
CTTGCGTAATTTTAAAAATCAGAATTTAATATTCAAGATTATGGAATTCGTGCAAAACAATCTTCTTAGTTTTCCTCAACATATTATTTTCTCCAAGAATTACTTCAGAAATTAGCTTAAAGTTTTTGTGCAGTTATTTCAGGTGCTCTCCAGAGATTCTTTACGGATCACAAAACTTCACAAGTTCAGAGACGCCCAAAAAAAAAAGAAACATAATCACAAGAATGTTTTGAAAGACTGCTGATGAGATGCCAGAAAGAATTCTTTGAGGATTGCTTACAAACTTTTGAAGAATACCTACAGAACGCATGAGAGAATGTCTCGAGGAAGCTCTGAGAAATTTTCATTGAATTATTGGGAAATTCTATAAAATTTCTATAAAAGATTCTTTCAAAAAAAAAATTATGAACAAACCATTTTGTGGCACACACACAAACTGACTTTCAGACTGTCAGTTGTCATTATGCTGGATAGTCAAGAAAAAAAAGAATAACAAAGCGAATCAAAACAAAATCAAAGATTCTTGTACAGAAGCGGAAGAATGTTTTTCAAGGTGCTAGGTGTCAGGTGCACTTGAAACCAAGGGGTTTTACAATAGTGGGTCAATTTTAAATCGCTAGTTCCTATTGATTGTTGATGACAGCGTCAATTGTTTGCTTCAAGTGCCTAAAACAGCACAATGAAAGTAGAAGTGAAAAGTTGGATCCTGAAATGTACACATCTATTAAATTTGAGGTTTTTGAATGGACAAGAAATTTTAAAAATCTTAAATATCTTGGTTTATCTTAATAATCGATAATCTTTACAAACAGATATATGTTTGAAAAATATGAAAAAATCTGTGTCAATCTAGATAAATATGTGCATGTGGCAACCCTGCTCAGATGTCCTTTAAGATAACCTTCTATAAAGCGCTTTGTCCGGTGAAGCCTTACTTGAACAAGTTGATGCAACGAGAGCCTATAAAGCAGAGCATCTAGTGCCATACTTGGTGTGCTGCTCATTGGACCAGTAATTGAAATAGCAGCAAGTCTTTATAGCCTTCCCAGCTTATTTTGAGTTCATTGTTGGCGTAGGGTCTTGTCTCCCGGGTAGACCGTAGAGTAGGTGAAGACTCTAAAACCCACAAATATCCGAAAGCAACCCTAACATAAGCGAGCCAGTGGGGTTGGTTGTGGGCCTTGCGAGCCGACACCATTAAAAAGGAATTGCAACACAATTAATACACAAGGCAGAAATTCGAACCGGAACAATCGGAACGGACCTAGGCTACGAAAACGGACTAACGATTGGAAGCTCGGGACGTGGAACTGCCGATCTTTCAATTTCTTTGGAAGTACTCGCGTGCTTTCCGACGAATTGAAGAACCGCAAGTTCGACATCGTGGCACTGCAAGAGGTGTGCTGGAAAGGATGCACGGTGCGTACGTTTCGGGATGGTCATACCATCTACCAGAGCTGCGGCAATACACACGAGCTGGGAACAGCTTATGATGGTTGAGATGCAGAAACGGGTGATCCGATGGTGGCCGATCAACCCCGAATGTGCAGGTTGAGGATCAAGGGCTTCAACAACAGCATATCCCGCACCTCGGAAGTACCGATGACGACAAAGATGAATTCTACGCGCAGCTGGAGCGTGAATACGACCGCTGCCCAAACCATGATATCAAAATCATCGGGGATTTCAACGCTCAGGTTGGCCATGAGGAGGAGTTTAAACCGGTGATTGGAAAGTTCAGCGCACACCAGCTGACCTACGAAAAAGCCTTCGACTTATCGACTTCCATCCTGCCACATCGGTACACCTGGAGGTCACCGAATCAAACGGAATCACAAATCGACCACGTTTTGATAGATGGCTGCCACTTCTCAGACATCACCGACGTCAGAACCTACCGAGGCGCTAACTCCGACTCGGACCACTACCTAGTGATGGTTAAGATGCGCCCAAAACTCTCCGTAGTGAACAACTTTCGGTACCGGCGCCCGCCACAGTACAATCTCGCGCGGCTGAAGCAACCTGACGTCGCCGCAAGCTATGCGCAATCGCTCGAAACCGCGCTGCCGGAAGAGGGCCAGCTCGACGAAACCCCTCTCGAGGACTGTTGGAACACCGTGAAAACAGCTATCAGCAGTGTAGCGGAGAACGTTTTAAGTTATGGGGAACGAAGCGGACAAAACGAGTGGTTCGACGAGGAATGTCTGCACGAGTTGAATGAGAAGAACGCAGCGCGGGCACTCAAGCTGGGTCAAGCTGCGTCAAGCTACCCGTGGAACGATACAGACAGAAGTGGCGATAGCAGACCCAACTCTTCCTGGAGAAAAAGCGCCGCCAGGATTAGGAGGAGTGTGAGCTGCACCGCTCACATAAAACGTGAAAGTTCTACCAGAAACTCAACGCATCCCGCAGAGGCTTCGTGCCGCGAGCCGAAATGTGTCGGGATAAGGATGGGAGAATCCTGACGAACGATCGCGAGGTGACTGAAAGGTGGAAGCAGCACTTCGATAAACATCCGAATGGCGTACAGGAAGAGGACAAAGATGGAAGAGGCGTAGTCGATGCAGTAAGTGACGAATATGTGCCTCCCCCGACGAGAGGTGAATTAAGGATGCCATCAAGCAGCTGAAGAACAACAAATCGGTTGGAAGGGATGGAATCGGAGCAGAACTTATCAAGATTGGCCCGGACAAATTGGCAAATTGCCTGCATCGACTGATAGTCAGGATTTGGGATACCGAACAGCTACCGGAGGAATAGAAGGATGGGATTATCTGCCCAATCTATAAAAAAGGACTATGAAAACGATCGTGCGATCACTGTCCTTAATGCCTCCTACAAAGGATTATCCAAAATCATCTTCCAGCGACTGTCGCCACTAGCAAATAGATTTCTGGGAAGTTATCAGGCCGGCTTCATCGAAGGACGGTCCACAACGGACCAAATCTTCACTTTGCGGAAGATCCTCCAAAAGTGCCGTGAATGTAGAGTCCCAAAGCATTCATCGACTTCAAAGCCGCATATGATACAATTAACTGATATGAGCTATGGAGCTCTATGATACAGCTTTCCGGGGAAGCTGACCCGACTTATCAAGGCTACGATGGATGGAACCCAGTGCTGTGTGAGGATATCGGGTGGATTATTGGGTTCATTCGAATCCCGTAGATGGCTTCGTCAAGGTGATGGTCTCTCTTGCCCCCTGTTCAATATTGATCTTGAAGGTGTTATCCCAAGTAACAATTTTGGTTTTATGAAGGTTATAAATGCCATGATTTAGACTTGTAGAATGCTATAAAACCATGATAAAATTAAAATGTTACTTGGGTATGCGACGAGCGAGGCACGATTTTCAACAGATCCGGTCAATTGATCTGCTTTGCCGATGACGTGGACATTGTCGGCAGAACATATGAGGCGGTGGCAGAGCAGTACAGCAGACTGATGCGCGAAGCAGAGAAGATTGGGTTGAAGATAAATACGTCCAAAACGAAGTATATGCTGGCAGGCGGAACTGAGCACGGCAGGACCCGACTGAGCAGCAGTGTAACGATCTACGGCGATGAGTTCAAGGTAGTCGATGAATTTGTCTATCTCGGCTCACTGGTTACTGCGGACAAGAATAACAGCCGTGGGATCCGGAGGCGGATTATCAGTGGAAGTCGTGCCTACTATGGGCTCCACAAGCAGCTACAGTCAAACAGACTTAGCTCCCGTACGAAGTACATCCTGTATAAAACGATAATAAGACCGGTTGTTCTCTACGGGCATGAGACGTGGACAATGCTTGAAGGGAACCTGCGAGCACTGGTGTTAAGAACCATCTTTGGTGGAGTTCAGGAGGACGGACTATGGAGGCGAAGGATGAACCATGAGCTCGCGCAATTCGCCGGCGAACCCAGTATTCATAAGGTGGCAAAAACTGGAAGGATACGCTGGGCAGGACATGTTGCGAGAAGGCCGGGCAACTATCCTGCAAAAATTGTGTTTGACGGGAATCCGGTTGGTACAAGACGACGTGGGGCGCAACGAGCAAGATGTTCACACCAGGTGGAGCAAGACCTTGGTGGTACAAGGTGCCCAAGTTATTGGAGAGGAACAGCCACGAATCGGGCATTATGGAGGGATATTGTGTACCAGGCTTTGTTACAGTATTGTGACGTTATGCCATGTAAATAAAACATAATTTAGCGGGTTCGTCTATGCCAAAGTAATCTGAAAACATTACACAAACGACAATCAGAAGATTGATTGCAGAATTCAGTAATCATGAAATGTCCATCCACAAATAAATCGAAGACCAACCCAAAAATTTATCCAAGAATCTTGCAACATGGTTCTCTCTATCCATCATACTTACCTTACCAATCAGGCTAAAGCCGGCGTGGCCTCTGCTGTACACAGAAGTTGTCTCCATTCTATTCGGTCCATGGCTGTCACTCGCCAGCCTCGCTGTCTGCGGAGGGTCCGCAGGTCGCCTTCAACTTGATCGATCCACCTTGCTCGTTGCGTGCCTCTTCTTCTTGTACCTGTCGGTTCGTTATCGAGAACCATTTTCACAAGGCTGTCGTACGACATTCTTACGACATGCCCAGCCCATCGTAGTCGACCGATTTTCACGATGTGTACGATGGGAAGTTCTCCCAGCAACCGATGCAATTCGTGGTTCATTCGCCGCCTCCACGTTCCGTCTTCCATCTGCACTCCACCTGCACAGCACCTTCCGTTCAAAGACTTCAAGGGCGCGTTGATCCTCCACTAGCAATGTCCATGTTGCGTGGCCGTAGAGAACTACCGGTCTAATTAATGTCTTGTAGATGGTCAACTTTATGGTTCGGCGAACTTTGTTCGATCTTAGCGTCCTTCGGAGTCCAAAGTAGGCACGATTGCCAGCCATAATGCGCCTTTTTATTTCGTCTCCTCTATCCATCATCCCTCTTATTATGCTGTTCTCTGGTATTTAAGGAAAACAATCCGAAGAATCAAATAGGCTCATCGGTATCGAATCATAACATCATCGCTAAAACAGAAAAAATCAGTATTCCTAGCAACACTGATCGACCTGTCAACCGAAAAACTGAAAATTCTTTCATCAATATGTTTGTCTTCGATTTCTGCCGTCTGCATTTTAAAATCCGCCTCTGCAACAAACACACATACAACTAAACTTACAAATAGGGTACAAGAGGAAAAAAAATCCCACCCAACAAAATCAAAGCGCCATCCCCAGGAGGAGTCAAAAGTTTGCAAATTTTCATTGAAATTTCAAGCAGGTCCGCTCCTTATCCTCTTTATCGAACTCTGGCGAAGAAGGAAGCACCTTCCTACTTTCTAAGAATTCCATTCATCCTTCTGTTCGAGCGTCCATCATACCGTTTCGATTCGTTCCGTTCCATTCCGTGACAGCAAAGCAGTTTTGCTGAAAGAAACCGGAGACGCTGTCCTGTCCTATTCAAACACAATTGAATTGAAAGTAATCCTTCATTCTTTTCCCCTCGGCGAACATCACTGTCGATAGCCGGTTCCGGTGGTAACAATGGCAGAAGCAGCAGCAGCAGCACACGGAAATGCAAATGATCGGCTGAAAAACTTGAGATTAAATTCAATAATATAATCAGAATCCCGTTTCGAAACCAACCCCCCCCCCCCTCCCTCCTTGGATTTGAACGATGGAGAAAAGAAAAAAAAAGTTGCATGCTCCACAATTGCTCTGCTCAGGCCCAGCGCTCAAATCAGAGCGTTCCCATTTTAATAATTCAATTCATTAGCATATTCAAATAGAAAGTTTTCCACGATGACGTTCCACTGGGAGGGGGGGTTTTGGTGAGACAACTTGGCGATTATTAAATATATCCTGAATTCAAGTGCGCAAAGGATAATACTCTAGTTACTTTACATACCGCAACTACCAGGATCGGCCGCTGAATGTCACCAGATCCGAACTCAGCCACTTGCTCTCTGATGTTGTGAGAATTTGAATGGAAAATTTGATTAAAAATGATAATGAGATAACTGTTTTGCGGCTTTGGAATGGTCGCGAAACAGTTTCACTGCTAACGAGGTCCTTCCCTCTTGGGAAAAGAGTCGAGAAGTTTGTTTACTGAAAATTGAATGGAACAATCAAAACATTTAGGGTAATCGCGATGGCTGCAAAGAATTGGCATATAAATTCAAAAAAAAAAGAAAAAGGTAGCAGAACATTGATTGCTATCTTCGAGATGTAATGTCTTTCTATCACTGTTAGATCTTATCGAAAATGGACGCAATTGTCATTCCTCCGTAACGACTCCATCTATTCAACTCCTACCAGCAAAAAAAAATGTGCTCGCTTCCTTCGCTAACCAACGGGCAATAACATAGGAGTACCTGTACCCCAATTTCCCTGCACCCGCGAGCATATCACGTCTTCATCATCATCATCATCATCATCATCATCGGCTGGCAGTCAGAAAAAAAAAGAAACATAAAAACTCCATCATCAAACTCAAAACGGACCCTCTCCGATCAAACAGTTGCAAGAAAGCAACGAATCTAACGAGTAGTGCCTGCGAGCCATTAGAGGCAAAATGTATATTTATTTCATTATTTATTTCTGGTAATTTTTATGAACCTTACGTGCCAAAAATATAGATCGATTTTCCTATCGGAACGCATCAGCATTCCGTCCGTCCCATTTGTCCGGTGAAACTTCATACGTTCCGAAGCCAATCGGGAGCACGCGACTGGGGAAAATTAATAACAAAGCAGTCTATGGAAAACAATAAAATCTAATTGAACAATTACGCAAGAATGTTTTCTTTTTTTCCGGACCACTCGAATTGGGTACTCTCGCACGTGTAAAGTGAATCTTATTTACAATTCCTTTCCGAGCATATGCGGTGGGTTGTCGTAGTTCTGATTTGGCATTGTAGGAAAATGGTGAATGATTTTTATCGTCCTGGGGCTTATTTCAACATCAATTAAACTTTATTAACATTTTCCTTTGGGTTTGTTTGCACACTGAAGCATGTTGCTCTCTGTAGGCAAATGACCAAAAATTAATGGTAGTTGGCCGTTCACCCACCTTGCGGTTGCCTGGAGACCGAAAAGCACCACGCTTGCTAATCCCAACGATTTACCTTCAGTGCAAATTATCGAGAGTCAGTATTAATGTGACAAATTAAATTGCTTATAAACGGCCCCATAAGCCACCGTCCATCGTGGAGCACAAATTTAGTGCCTCCTTCCCCGGGTCGGACCAGGAACAGGGCCAGGTCAATGTTTACGATCTACCAACAGAGTGCCGGACGACAACATTCAACACACCGCGCTATCATTTATCGCCAAAGCAGATCTGGTCGGGAAGAAAATCCTATAAATTATGCACACAGCTTGCGATAATACCACCGAGAATGGTTTTCCTTGCATGGGAACGACGTGCGAGGGCCTGTTTCCAATAATGTGTAGTTGTAGTTGTAGTTGTAGTAGTGGTGCATATCATTATTTACCATCGTGGGGATAGGCGCGCTTATCGAAGTGCTCAAAGTTCCAGGTGATGCGTTAATTCTTTTCTGTCATGATGGCGAATGTTAGTGGCTTTTGTCAATCTTGTCCTTTAAAGTTCGCCATGGTTCAAACTTTTGTTTTTTCATTTTCTAACTTTACTGTCACTTCGCTTAATCACGTCTTCAATGATTTCGGATGACCTATAGTTAATATAGATGCGCAAGAATCTACATTGGGTATTCAATACGAGCATTTCTTCAAGGTTTTCAATCACAAGGTTGCTAGTGATTCCACTTTATCAGCCTTCATTTGATCGACCCATCATGAAATTGGGTAACCACATTGCCAGGGTTTTCAACTGAAAATATGGCCTCTCGAGACCCCACGGGAACCTCTTCCGGATTGATAGGTACGAGGATAAATCATCAGATGGTCATAAAACTTTGAGAAATATTCTATTGGAGAAATTTAATGAATTTTGATACCCATATTGCCAGGGTTTCTTTCTATGGCCACTCTAGGCCACGTGGGAACCTGTTATAGAATGGCCGTTCCAGGAACATGTCGGCATATGACCCACAATAGAATAGAAATAGTGTCTAGGAATTATTCCGAAGATTCTGACATCCATTCCAGAAAATTCAATAGATGTTCCGAAATTTTGTCTCCGTACCGGACCACAGCCCCGGAAACCCGGATTTACAGGAACCTGTAAATAAATTCTCCAGAGAATACCGTTTGCGGCACGATCGGCGATCATCTCGATCAAACAATTTTGACGGTTGTTGGACACGGGCAATTCATTTGTATCATGTTTTAATCTAGAGTTATTCTGGAACTCTGCCTGAGCGTGTGCAATCCCTTCTGCTTCCGATAGAAAAGGAGCTGGAATCATCACAGGGTCACAGAGGCTTTCGTTGATAAAACCTCTGGTTCATGAACATATTGTCATTGGTATGCAATTTTCAACCTATTTTGGAGTTGTTTTGTTGCTTCGTACATGTTTTTGATTTGTTTTTGTTTCTCAAACTCGATGTGTTTGAATTCCATTAATAAATAAACACCCTTTTGGTGATGCCAAGAGCCTCCTTACTGTTGATTTAAATCGGTCCTTAAACTCGATGTTGTCGTGACCTGACCGAAGTTTTCAGCTTCGATAATGTTGCTTCACCGTTGCTGCTGCTACTGCTACGTTGCTGTCAAAGTTCGTTTCAACTGAACCAGCATAGCTAGCTGGTATTTATAGCTAACGTCGTCTCACGTCAATGCGTTGCGTTGGTTTTGTTTACTCTTACAAAGTGAGGAGATGTTTGCATAGCTTACTACAAGCATTATTTCGTTTCACGCTAATATGATTAAACTCAAATCGATTGATTATACCCAAATCGAAAGGAAAATTAATAGTCTTAATATCCTTAGAAGCCTTCACACATACTCTGTATACTACAGACGCTTTAATGTATTATTGTATTCCATTGAAATAAATCATCCGCACTTGTGAGTGGCCCTAACAGCATCTATACTGTTGGTTTTTTTTTCCTCTGTTCGGGACATAAACCACTGCGACCAGTAATTTGGTCTATTGTAGTATATCCCGTATCCTTTGTTTAGTGCATGTCGAGTTACTTCATCACTATTGAAAAATGATGAAGTATTCGGTGTTGTTACAGTTGTCATTGTTTGTTTGTTGGCAATGAATCAGCTGTTTAAAGCCTTTGTGAGCGATAGCGCTCTTCAAAGGCGCGCCCCTTTATCAGTCAAAACCGGATTCATTGCAACAAAACAAACAATAACTCCGATACTGACCATGCATCAGAACCCTAGTCCTAACCAATTCTCAAACTGTAGAACATCAAATAGAAAATACATAAATGAAGACTTACCATGTTTTCTTTATTCCAAGCTCATCCTCGGTGGCGCAACCCGAGTATTGTCACTTTTCACAAGACATAAAATGTAATAAGGACTATTATACGTTCTTTTGACTACAAAAACAAATATGTTCCCTAGTTTGAATTAATTAGGATTAGGGTTCGGTGGTAGATCTGATACCCCGTAACACACCACGAAAAGGTGATCTACCAGCGTTACTGTTGGTTTAAATCAGTGCCAATTTTGGAATAATTTTATTGTGCATCTCTGTTCAGAGGATAAACTGGGAACATACTTAAATATCTGAATTCTGCACATCGTTTACCAAAACGGATCCCAAGGGCAGCAAATTCCGCGGCTTCCTTTCCTTCTTTGACATGCATTCAGGCGAAGCTGGCGACAGTATTGCCTTAGTTTGGGATCACCACTTTTACATATCGAGTAATAACAGCTGATCTGGCGATAACGGAGTAGCAATCTCGGGCGGTCAATCAGTACAATCATCATCATGCATGTCAACAATACTATTACATCCATAAACATACCTTTGCAGTTCAGGGTAGGACAAATAAATAAAATACATACACTTTGCAAAATTTGACAGAATTTGATACTTTGCCAAACATTGACACTGCATCATAGTTAAATGCATAACAAAAGATTTATCTTAATTTTGTATGTTTTGGCTGATTCAATGGTTGGTGATGCTGCTAAAAGCATACGAAATTTTTTGTTATTTTTTTTTTCAAATAAAAGTTAATATATTTGTTTAGACTATATCGTAACAACTTTACAGAGTAAACTTGTCTTTTCCAATATATATCAATGATATGAAAAATTAAGTAAAGAGGAGAAATTTTACTAGCGGTCATCTGAATTTGGATTCAAAATTTCATGGATGACCAAAATTTTGGAGTACAGAAAACAGAAACACTGAAATTAATGAACTAAAATTTAACATTCAGGTTAAACATACTACAATCTAAGGCTAATGTTAGGCTCAACACATAAATAAGTTTCACATACTCCAGATCATGTAGAACCACAACCCATCGTACATTGGGTTGTCTATTTTTGAACCCGAAAGAAGTCGTAAAGCTCAGATCAGATAATCAAATAACGTGATCTGCGTCCTGGTAACCTTGTCCGCACTCACAGAGATTGCTGACTCCCAGCCCAACACGGCACAAATGAGCGTTTAAAAAATAATGACTAGAAATGCGGCGAGACATCACATGAAGTCTCGACTCACATTCATCCGACCAAACCAAAGTTTATTCGACACCTTTGGGATGATAGAACATTGTCATCTCCCCAAATCTACATTAACGCTGCCAGCTGGCGAGTGACTGTTGACGAAAAACAGGAAAGCATTCATTGAAGGTGATTTATCGATCGTAAATATCGCCTTCCATAGCGCCCATCTTTGCAAGCGAGTCCGCTCTCTCATTGCCCAGAATCGAACAATGAGAAGCGACGCATACAACGGTCATAAGAAAATAACGCGAAGATAAAGCTCTTGGAAGCCCCTGCCTTTATTTACATGCAAAAATACGAGAGGTACATCACCGGTCTCAAGGAACAAATAGTCTCCTCAGAACTGAGTCTATCCGTAAAAATGAAATACTGATCCGGTATAACAGGCAACAATTTTTAGCGTTAAGTGTATTGCTGCTAATTCAGCAACATACACGGAACAAGGAGCTTGAAGTTTACGATTGGCGCTTTGAATTTCATTAAATATAACAAAGCCATCGGACTTCTTTAGAAGAACGTTTTAGTGGAATCAAATTGTCCAAACTTTACGGCATAGGACGATGATGCCAAGGTTCTGATCTCAAAAATGCATTGGAACAAAAAAAATTGGTGAAGGTACCCTTGTCCTCCGGGGATCTGCAACGAAGTGAAGGAAGTTTAGGTATGGCTGTGCCAGTGCGTAACCAATTGCCTTTTGATATTATCATATTAGTTCCAAATCTACACTACAGCGCCATATTTGCGGCGCAATTTGGAACTAGTTTGATAATGTCGAATGACTATATTTTATATTCAGAACAGCTTTGCCTAAGACGGCAACTCTCTAGAGCTTCATGTGGCAAATATAGACTGCAGCTCCATCTCTGCGGAAAATTCTAATAACATGATAATGACAAAAGACGACATAGTACGTACTCAAAAACTAGACCTAAAGGGTGTTCTGATCAAAATTTAGTCAAACAGTAATGTGTGTGCGTCGATCAAAGTTTTTAGTCATTAGTCAAATTCTTTCTCTTTTTCAAGTTCATTTAATACAGAATACAGAAGAAATATTCAGCTAAGCTTCCTTTTTAGATAATGCAAATGGCCGGGTCTTTCGCTTAACACCTGCCATAAAATTTTGTACAGTCTCCTTGTCCAATTTATTCGCCGCAGAACGCCAGTTTGCCTTGATCTGTTTCTCGCTCACAACAGCTTTTCGAGTCTTCTTAAGGTTCCGCTTGACGATGGCCCAATATTGTTCGATTGGGCGGAGCTCTGGCGTGTTGGGAGGGTTTTTTGTCCTTGGGCACCACTTGAACGTTGTTGGTAGCATATCACTCCATGGCCTTTTATCCGTAATGGCAACATGCTAAATCCGGCCAAAATAGAATGAAACAATTGTGCAGCTTCAGGAAAGATAGTAGACGTTTTTGTAGGCACTCGCTCATATAAATTTCCTGGTTGATGGTTCCAGTCGCAATGTTGCTCTTCACGCCACAGGTACAGATGGCCTGCCACACCCGATATTTCTTCGCGAACTTTGACAGTTTAATGTGCTTGAAAATATCTGCCACCTTTCCCCATCCGATTGCCGTTAAAATTCATATCCAGGAAGCTGTTGACAGTCTGCCTTGACGTGAGTTTCATCGTCTTGTACCACGCAATCAAACTTCGTCAGCATCGTTGTGTACAACTTTCGCGATCGTGCTTCGGCCGACGTGTTTTGTATATCGTCGCGATTTGGAGTCACCACTTTCTTGTAAGTCGACAGTCCAGCTCGTTTTTATCTCTATCCACGGTTGAAGGCGCCACTCCTACACAGAAAAAAATAATTAATTTTAACAAGCGTTTAAAATATCCCCTCGTTTAAATCCAAGCTAAACGAGGCTCAAACCACGATATTGTTTGCAACTTTTCATGTGCCATACAACAATATTGGCAATCTTTCATGAAATATCCCATTATGTTCTGGCAAATCTAGCATTCCCTTTATGTGCATTAGATAACGCAGAAAATTCAATGTTTCTTTTTATCTGTGTAGCTTCTGTGCGACATCTCTGACGGAGAGGTTGGGATTCCGCTCGAAACAGCGGGCAACTCTTTTTGTCGTCGCTGTGGCCTCCGGCTTTCGATTTCCCCCCGATCCAGTTTTTCTGGGTGTCGAAAAACGTTCATCGAACACTTTTAATACGTTCGTTACAGTTGATTTAGTCAAATTCAGCAATTTCGCCAACTTGGCGTGAGAGTAGTTTGGATTTTCCCCATGCACGTGCAACATTTTGATACGTTGCTTCTCTTTCTTCGACGACATTTTGATAACTGAAGTGCTAATCTCAAAATTAAAATAGAAGCATGATGCCACACGCACACATCTTCAAAATGAGGGGTGTGCAAATATTTTTAATGCACGATCAAAGGAAATGCGTCAAGTTTACGTCGACCAAATTTTGATCATAACACAATTTAAGATGGTAACTGTCTTTAGCTTCATTGGGCGAACAAAGACTACAGTACCATTTCTGATATGGTAATGTCAAAAGACAACAAATGACTTACTGAGAAACTTTGTCCAAGACGGCAACTCTCTATAACTGCACGGAAAAAATCCGTGCCCAGATCTGTGAAATGCAGTCATGCACTCGAGAACAAGCAAAAGTGCACCGTGAACTGAATCACGTAATCGGGAACTAGTTCACGTTTTTGGGATAAAATCATGAAAACGTGAACTAGTTCACGGTCCGTTTTCATTTTCGTGAACGATTTTGTTTCTGTGTAGTTTGGAATGTTTTATAACCAATTCTGTTCACACATCGAAATCAAAACCTCCTTTCCTTTAACTAGAAATTAGAAGAAAAATTTGTATTCTTCCAACTACCTTTGCTTGTCTTCGACAGATACGCGTATTTCGTCTACAATGTGCAGACTTCTTCAGTAACTCGACTTAGTACGAGACACTGAAGAAGTCTGCACATTGCAGACGAAATACGCGTATCTGTCGAAAATAAGCAAAGGTAGTTGGAATTAAATGGATAATACTAATTTTTCTTCTAATTTCTAGTTACAGGCATTCCACTAAACAGCTCAAACCCTCTAGGATTTACTCCTTTCCTTTGTTTAAGATTCCCAGTGGCCAATGTTACTGGAACCAGATTTTTCTACCACACATGCAATTTTGAGACCATAATCCTTCAAATGGGGTATAAACATCGTGTCTTTGTTGAAATTTAATAATTCTAGAAAGGGTTGAAATCCTGGGCAATATTGACCCTAATGTCTTATGTGTCAGTTTTTCTGAATACCCGAGGAAGGTTGAAAGTTCGAACTTAAGTAAGTGTGATGAACTTAAACTTCAAATCAAAAATTATAATTATTTGACAAAAATTATTATCAGTCGTCAAACCGTACCAAACACTGCGTCGCAATCCAAGGTATTCCAAACTCTCCCGCAATCGTGTTGGGAATCCCCTAGCAAAGCCATCTCCATCGGCGGTGCCTGTTTCCACTAATAGACAATATCAGAGTGTCATTGGTGTCACATCCTTAAATGAATGATATTGCCACCAGTCATACAAGTAGCAGCAACCGTACGGATGTGCCTACATACCGATCCACATTTCAGGACCGCCGCAACAAGACACTCGTATGCCACAAAGTTCATCAACAGATAGAGAAATAGCAAGGCAAAAGAAAAAAAAAAGGACGAATTCGCAGTCACCGGAGGCTAAGTAGGCGCTGCTGCTAGTCGAAACCCTTTGCTATAGTGATGTAGTACTTTCCGAAAAGGAGAGCAGAAAAAAGCTCCCAGCTCTGGTGGAACACCATTCCGATACAAGCACGAAACATACGGACCTCACCCGAAGTCAAGCAGCAAGGAAAATAAACAAATATATACATGTTTGTAGCTGACGGCGAAAACATCATTTTGTGATAAAATTATTATGATAATGTTTTATGGTAGTTCTGACTCCCAGCCCGATATGTGCCGCAATTCGAGAAGGTCACACGTGGGAAGCGAAATCACTGCCACAGCACACCGAACAGAGTTGTTACTCCTTATTTTTATTTGTTTTTGCAAATATTCATAAACACCAAATGTGTGGTGGCTGGGGGTTTTCCACTGCGAACGGCTTCCAGTAGGGGGGCTGAAATCTTCCACATTCTATGGCACTCTCCCGAGAGGATTCCCACCGAGTGGCGTTCGTGGCTCGTTTTTAATATGCAATCTACGAAATGAGATATGTTTCATTCATTTCACTTGTGCGAGCAGTCGAAGGAGGCGGGGAGCGAAAGGCAGGCGAGCAAACAGAAAATGTCGTTTTTCGGTGCAAAAATATCACAAGATGGGCTCGGGAAAGCCAGCAACAACAACGACATTATGTGACGGTGGTGCGATGGTGGCTTGTTCGGGAGATTTGGGCCACAGTGTGCCTGGCCTGGCGTTCATCCTCTCGGAACATGGAGATGAAATGAGGCCACCGCGCGCTGATAAAATCATTATCATACACACTCGCTTCACTTTTGTTGTGCGAGGAGGAAAAGCTCTCGGCTCAGTGATTTGGAATTGTAGGCGAGCCAGGACGAGGACGATGTCAGAGGATGCTGGGGACGAGGTTGTTATGGAGCTAGTGGGATTGCTGCGATGACGATGATAGTGCACAGTGCTTGATCGTAATGGAGTCCCACACACACTCGCAGTCGCCTCTGGGATTATGATTCTTGTTCGTTATTGTCGGTTGACCAAAATGGCGCAGAGACAGCTGATAGTTGGTGTCACTTCCATTAAGTGATGTCACTGTCGGAGCGTAGATTGGTTGGGCTGCAGGCGATTCATTTGTAGGGCAGTGGTTTACTAATTTGTTCTATCCGATCCCGGCTTTTTTGGAGGGAACAGAGTGTGCTAAGGCATGAAAAGCCTACTTCGTTGGAATCGAATGAAAATTTACTTTCTAAAAAAAGTTTTTTAGAGCCGTCCAGTCAAATGGGGCGGAAGTGATGACAAAATTTATTCAACCGAATGTCGTAATTCGGGCTGACAATAGCTTAAAGACCTGCAATGTTCAACAACACTGATCGAGATTCCGCCATTCATCCTTTTTTTTTCTTCTTCTATTGTGTGCAGTGAAGTGGCTTATACAAAGCAAGGCAGGATTCCCCGGTGAGAAATCAGCTTCAGCAAGCACTTTCTTCCGGGATTTTCCCGTCTCCTAGCCGGGCGTCGACGCATACAAGAAGAACAGATTATTGTTTGTTGTTGTTTGGCGAAAGGAGAAACTTTTCTTATTAACATTTTAAATGAAAATATTGTTACGTTATTGTTGGATCTTGGATGCGATATAGGGGAAGGCAGGCGGCGGTTGACTTGATTGCAAAGAAGGGTGACTTTTTCCCTTTGTGTGATTTTACCCTCCCGTGGAAGATAGTAAAGCACACACATTGATGTGTTGTCAAGTTTGCAGGATAGTTGACTCCATCGATTTATGATGGTGCATTTTGTTGGTGTATGATTGTAATGTTTCTTCTTTTTCTTCCTCTGTCTCGTTACAGGTAAGAGCCACTGTCGAGTGAAGAGCTTATCAACTCAATTAACTGTGCTTAACCGAAAGCACAGCAGAAGAAATCAACCGAAAATTAGCCCAAACTGATCAACCACCCAAACTTCAACAACGGGTGCGTATTTTGACCTTTTTCGATCGATTGATTCCACCCTACAGCAAACGACGGCAGTCGGAGCAACTTTTTATCGGAAAATTTATATGTGTCGGGAAAATTTTAACAAGATTAAAATGTTTCATAACATCCGATTGTTATTTAGGAAAGAGACATAGTGTTGTATGTATATTGCTTTGTATGCAACAAAAATACATTCAATCATGTCACATATTGCATTTACCGGAGAGAAACATTTTTCGGGATAAAACCTCTTTCTTTTCTGCCTTTTTACCCTTCTTACATCAATAGAAGGGTATTAAGATCGCTTGAAAACTCGACTTTTTATCCGAGGCCCACAGGGCCAAGTGTCATATACCATTCGACTCAGCTCGACGAACTGAGCACATGTCTGTGTGTATGTATGTGTGTGTGTATGTGTATGTATGTGTGTGTGCGTTACAAATAATGTCACATCGGTTTCTCAGCCATCTGTGAACCGATTTCAGTTCTGTTGACGGCAAATGGAAGCTACAACATTCCCATAGAACGCTATTGATTTTTTTTTCATTCGGACATTTCGTTACAAAGATATGAACGAAACAGTACTTGACGGCCTATTATAATAGTAATCAAACAGTTTAGTCTACAATTACATACTGAGCTATTTGTGTTCCGATTTTAGTTTTGTGTCAAAGCTATGAAATCCCCAAATAACTTTTGGGGGTACGCTAAGAGTCAGCGAAAGGCGTGTTTGGTTGGACAGTCAATTTATTACTAAAAACTATTATATACAATTGATCGGTATTTAGCCTTCGGGAAATCAGTGAGAGTGTAGCTACTGTGTGTTACATTATTGAGTGCTTGATGTGAGTATGGGATAGTTGCGATATTGAGTGAGTGCATATCGATGTGTTCCGCCACATTACTCCCCCCTTTACCAGAAATGTCGGGGAATCCTAACGTGACGTCCTGATCTCGTTTTGTATGGTGTTGGTTCAGCGTCATCCTGATTTTTGGTGGAGACGCCCGGTTGGAGGTAATTTCAGTCGATGGTGTTGATATTTCGGTTGGTAGGATGTACGCGGCTTTGCGACGATCGATAGAGATAGGCTGCTTTTTACCCTTGATGTCGATAATAAACACTTTCTTCTTGCGTCGTATTACCTTGTATGGCCCATCGTATGGCGGAGTTAGTGGTGGTTTGATGGCGCAAACTTTGACGAAAACGTGGGAGCAGACTGACAATTCCTTCTGAACGTACGGTTGAAGAGTTGAGTGGTTGCTCGTGGGTGTCGGTCGCAGTTTAGCCATTCTGGTTTTGAGATCGGCAACGAATTCCGAAGTCAATGGTTTAGTGGGAACTTCGGTGAAAAATTCCCCAGGCAGACGAAGTGTCGTCCCGTAGGTTGCTTCGGCTGAAGAGGCTTGCAGTTCCTCTCTCAGGGAGGTTCTCATACCGAGCAGCACGATCGGCAGCGACGCTGTCCACTTAGTATTGGCGTGGCACATGATCGCGGCCTTTAATTGTCGATGTACTCTCTCTATCTGCCCGTTAGCTTGTGGATGATAGGGCGTTGTTCTTAGGTGTGTAATGCCCAATACTCTCGTAAGCTCACGAAACAGTTCGGATTCAAATTGCCGACCGAGATCGGTTGTAACCCTGATGGGTACTCCAAAACGTGCTACCCAACCACAAATGAAAGCACGGGCTACCGTGGCAGCAGTCATATTTTCTATGGGAATGACCTCTGGCCAACGAGAAAATTTGTCTATTAGTGTTAGGCAATATACGAACCCATCGGATGGTGGGAGAGGTCCGATCAGATCCATATGCACGTGAGCAAACCTCTCGCTCGGGGTGGTAATCTGCAATATTGGTGATTTATTGTGCCTGTGTACTTTTGCTTTTTGGCACGGGATACAATGAGTGACAACATTTTTACAATCCTTCCGAAGATTTGGCCACACGAAGCGTTCGGCAACAAGTCGGACTGTAGCTCGAACTCCAGGGTGTGAGGCGTTGTGTAGGTTTGCGATGATCGAGGTTCGGAATTCTTTCGGCACAAACGGTCTAATTGATGCTGTTGAGATATCACAATACATGGGTGAAGAAGACACAGGAGACTTAAGCGCCTTTAGTATTAAACAACAGCCTTGTGGTGGACATTTTAAATACTGCTGTAACTCGGGGTCATCGCATTGCCGCTTTGCCATGAGCTCAAAATCGATTGTGGTAGTGATCGCATTTATCCTGCTTAGCATATCAGCGACTTTATTATATTCGCCGGGTACATGCCGAATGTCGGTTGAATATTCGCTGATAAAACTAAGGTGACGTTGTTGTGTTGGTGTTGCTCGGTCAGGGCGCTGTTGAAATGCGGTAACGAGAGGTTTATGGTCTGTATAGATGCAGAAGTCACGAGCGGTTATTAAATCTTTGAAATATTTAACCGCTTCGTACATCGCCAGCAGTTCACGATCGTATGTACTGGCTTTTTGTTTGGCATCACTCAGTTTACGTGAAAAGAATGCCAAAGGTTGAACGCCATCCGCAGTAGATTGATGAAGTACAGCACCGATTGCCGTTCCAGATGCATCGACTTCGAGCGCCAACTTTGCTTCAGGAGATGGATGAGCCAGAAGAGCTGAATTTCCAAGATCGTTTTTGCATTTTTCAGAATGCTTGGTTGGTGTTTTCGTCCCATTCCAGCGGCGTTTGGTCGTTTTTCACGTTCCCGTGGATCATGTTGTGTAAGATTTGCTGATGCTCGGCAGCATTTCGGATGAATCGCCTGTAAAAATTTATGGTTCCGAGGAAACGCTTCAGTTGCTTCAACTTTTTTCGGGCTCGGCCTGATGCCACCTGCGCTTATGAGATGTCCTACAAACTCGACGTTGGGAAGACCGATTTGACATTTGCTTGGATTTATCGTCAGTCCGTTTTCACGTAATCGCTGGAAAACGGTTCGAAGGTGTTCTTTATGTTGTGCTTCGTTTTCAGAGGCGATACAGAAGTCGTCCACGTATGGGAAGACATAGTCCAGATCACCTAAAATTGCATGAAGGTGCCTTTGCAGAGTTTGGCCGGCATTTCGTAGGCCAAATGTCATGAACTTAAACTCAAATAGGCCAAAAGGAGTTGTTATCGCTGTTTTCGGGATGTCCTCTGGTGCTACAGGAATCTGGTGGTATGCACGCTGCAGATCGATGCATGAGAAAATTCTTTTGCCGTGAAGGATGGTAGAGAAGTCCTGAATGTGCGGGATGGGGTAACGGTCTGGAACTGTTATAGCGTTTAGTCCCCGATAGTCCCCACATGGTCTCCACTTTCCATTGCTTTTGCGTACCATGTGCAAGGGGCTGGCCCAGCAGCTTTTAGAGGGCTGGCAAATACCTTGTTCCATTAGAAACTTGAATTCAGCCTTCGCTTCGGTCAGCTTATCTAATGGCAGTCTGCGAGGGCGGCAAAACACAGGTTGACTTGTTGTGATGATCTGGTGGAGGATTTTTGCTCTTGTCGGCTGGTGTCGCATGTTTAGTATGGTTATATCCTGAAATTCCTTCAATATGTCGGCGAAAAGGTTGTTCACGTTAAAAGTGGTGATGCCGCTCGATTGGGTTACTGCATTTATGTTGTGTATTTCGAGTCGTGTGGTATTATCCACAAGCTTGCTGTTTCGCAGGTCCACTAACAAGTCGTAGTGCTTCAGGAAATCTGCACCTATGATAGGTGCTTTTACATCGGCGATCGTAAAAATCCACTCAAAGGACGACGAAGACCGATATTGATAACGAGGCGTTTTGTTCCGTAGGTCGGGATTGGACTTCCATTTGCGGCAAAAAGAAGTCTCGATTTCACTGGATGGAGTTTTTCACTGGACGTGGGAGGAATTACTGAGATATCTGCACCGGTGTCGATGAGAAAGGGTTGAGCAGATTTTTGGTCGTGTACATGAATACGACGTACATAGATAAGGGGATCCGGGTCGATGCCTATATCTTTGGGATTAGGTGATTCAAACAGGGGTTTGGTGTTTTCGTGCCATCAGGGGATCGCACGCAATTTAATTTTTTCTTGTCGAACGTATACGGGGATTTTACCATCGTAAAAAATACAGGCAGCGTTCGGGTTATCGCCTTTATTTTTTCGCACTTCGCTTGCTTGAGCACCATGACGGTAGTGGAACCAACAAATCCAACGACGATTTTTCGGCTGTGATGGCGTCGATGACCTGCGCCTGGATGACTGGCTGTGCGAGCGATTCCGTGGCCGATAGCGACTATTGAAATTTCCGGTGAGGGCTTGTTCAAGGCGTTGAGATAATGCTTCGATACGTTGTTCCAAATCGGTGGGCTGCGAATGGCTGGGCGACTGGATTGCTGATATTTCGTTTCTCGGAGCTTCCGCGATTTTATCGGCTACCTTTGCCTGTTCATCTAGCGTGGCAGTAGGCATGGCGGCGATAATTGAGCGCACTGTGGTAGGTAGGGCACGCAACCACAAATTCATCAAAACGCTATCAGTGCACCCTCTGCCACCTAGCCGACGCATTTCAGACAGAAGTATACTAGGTTTTTGGTCACCAAGCGTTATGCCGGACAGCAGGCTAGTCAACCTTTGGGCTTCCGATGGTTGAAAGTGGCCGATCACTGCGGCCTTTAGGGTACCATAACGATCGTTGTTGTTGGCGTCGTTACACTCGGCTATTGTATTGTACACGTATTTGGCGCGTGGACCAAGAGCAACGATGACGGCATTAAACTTCTGCTTATCCGCTTTCACCTGATTGACACTAAACACAGCCTCGAGGCACATAAACCAGGTATCGATGTCATCGGCGTCGAATTGCGGATATCCAATCTTTGCGATTATTGTGGGTTCACAAATCGATGGCTGTGATGCGGCAGGCTTTTCATCGTTGGAGGTCATTGTTCGGCACTGGCATTGACGAGTCTTTCACACAGGTGGTTTTTTGTTTCTACTAACAAAACGGTATTGAGATTTCGCGAGTTAAAGATTTCCTTTTGAGGGAATCTAAAAAAATATATTTTGAGCCTTAGCTCTTTCTTTATTCACTGATCACTTAAGACTAACTACAATTCTGTCTTATGCTTAGAAGGAAAGTTCTTGGTGGTTCTATTCTAAGTATATGGGAACAATGCGAGTGTTTATGCTCAGATTCGCGATCGGTTGAGATTTAAGCTGGGTGGTCTGGTGACATCAGCATATCGGCGTGACGATAGTGAAAGCGATTGTTTAGACTAATCGATAATTGCGTCTGGCGTCTGGCTTGTGGTTTGATCGTGGGAATTATTGCGGCTGGCGTCTGGTGTGATCGTTGAAGTTTGGTGATTAGATCGCGTCGTTGCTAACTCTTCCCCTCTTAAGTATCTTTGTCCTCAAAGTTACATGTGGATGGTTCGTAGCGCGGGTGGAGCATCAAAATATGTTTGCAGTTCTTTCTTCCTTTCCTCGGATAATTCGTCAGGGTTAGTGGTAAGAGATTTACTATCAGTTGATGTGGATGATGAAGGTTCGGAGTCTTTTAAAACGACTGTTTCCATGGCTTTGCTGAATTCAACTGTTAGGTTGGTATTGGGTTTTTGTCTGGAAATGTACCAAAATATCGCTATTATGACGGCGATTATAGTTACCGTTGATAATCCAAACGATCCAAATAGGTTGAGTTTCCAGCTCAAGGAATTGCTTTGAAGATTCAATAGTTCTAGTTTCTCACGGTGTTCCAAGGTTAAATTCTGTATGTATTCAACAGGTGGGGCATCTATCATGGAAATTTCATTTGCGCGAAGTCCTGTTGTCGGATAGTATGGTTTTCCGGGTATGGTTATCTCGTAGTTAGAATAGAGTTCTCCATTTATATGAATATTACATTGTGTGAATTGTATAAGGAATGATCCAATTAATGGTTGGCTTGAGTTTGTGCAATTGGATGTAACTTCTGCGACTGCGTCGTTGATGAGAATGGTTCCTTCATTAATTCTTTTCACGAGTCCTCCTGAGTACACTTTTTCAAAGGTGCAATTAGAATGTTGTCCTGTAGTTAATTTGTGAATACATTCATTTACATGTTCAAGCTGTGAGTTTTCACATAAGAAGTAATTGTTCTGCTCTTCACATGGTTGATCCATTTCATAAACGTGTGTGTTGTTTCTGAGGATGTAATTTTTGTTAAGAGAAATCCGTTTATTTGATTTGATAATGGAGTCCACATAATCATATTCATAGGTCATAGTGGATACTTGTGGAATTTTCAGCATGTATATGATATGGGTATCATTCAGCAATACCTGTGCCTTGGATTGTGAAAGTAGCTCTTCGAAAGATCTCATTTGTACGTCATGAGATTGAAGGAACGAAGCAATTCTGTTGAAGTCTCTAATCGATAATAGTTTGCTGCTTGGAATGCCATGTTTAGCCATGAGTATAGCTTCTTCTAATGTTTCAACTTGATTTTGTAGAGAGTCAAGGTTGGAAAGAACTATTAGTTGATTAATCTCGATAGAATGGTTTTTCGTACGCTCATTTTCGATTTTTAGGACCTGGTTGGTTATGTCCGTTATTTCTTGGATACGCTGATCAATCGCTTGGTTGATGAAAACTTGTTTGTTGTTCTGCATAATAAGTGAATTCATGGATGAGTTGATGAGACGAAGGTCCTCTGCGTCTGGGCTGCCTGCGATCCATTTCCAAACGGTCCCGATTGTGTCCCATCTTTTTTGTCTTTTAACAAAAGGTTTGACTTTCATAAATGTTTCATAGAGTTTATAATTCTTAATTTGTATTAATTCATAGAGAGGATTAGTAAAAGGGTTGTTTTGTATATCGTTATTGATATTCGTTATAGTGTTGCCAATCTGAATGAGGTCAATGGGATGAACGATGCGAATGTGTCCTGTCTTTACTTTGGCTTCTCCAAGAGGTACGATAGCCAAAGGGTTGTTCGTTAAGTCATGTATGTGAATTCCTGCCTGTACGATAGACACGCAGAGGGCGAGTCTGAAAAGATACAGAAAATTAGTTATTGTTCTTCCTCAGGTTACATTTGTGTATTTTTCTATTGTTTGAATCAATTATATAGGTGTTGTGATTCTCTTTGACTTTTACCATATTATACCTGCTTTTTCTCTTATTGTTGGAGTGTGATTTTCTTTTGCTTTATATAATTGTAAAATCCTGTCATTATTTTTTTCTCTTTGGATTGTAAATTCATTGAAGGGTAAATTATCGGGATTATCTCCTGTATAAATACTCTTTGGAGTTTGATTAGTGAAAGAATGAATTGTGTTGTTATATTTATGGGCTGCTTCTTGTATTAAATTATGAATCGTTATATCGGGATTAAGTGCTTTGATACATCTGGCTATTTCTCTGATAGTCGAGTGACATCGTTCTACTTGACCATTAGTTTCTGATCTATTCACAGGTGTTTTGAATATAATTGTGTTGTTATATTTATGGGCTGCTTCTTGTATTAAATTATGAATCGTTATATCGGGATTAAGTGCTTTGATACATCTGGCTATTTCTCTGATAGTCGAGTGACATCGTTCTACTTGACCATTAGTTTCTGATCTATTCACAGGTGTTTTGAATATGTCAATGCCTAAGTTTTTGATTTTTTGTTCTATTACGTTGGACACAAATGAACTTTCATTGTCTATGACAATCTGAGAAGGTAAATCCCAATCATATAGGAGTTCTGTTAGTACATTTTTCACATCCACTATGGATTTAGATTTGATTGGCTTTATTTTTAAAAACTTAGAGAATTTATCAAGTGATGATATAAAAGGAGGTTAGCATTATATAAAAAGATATCTATGTGAACTATTTCTCCAGGGTATTTAGGTATTGGAGTTTTAACGGGAATGTACTTTTGGGGTTTGCGTTCATACTTTCCATTTTACAGATTTCGCAATTTTTTACATAATTCTGAATTAATTTGAATGATCCAGGAAAATAAAATTTCTTTATCAATTGAAGGGAGTTCTCTTTGGCATTACGATGGGCAAAGTTATGAATTATTTTTATTTCTTCAAGTTGTTGTTCTTCTTCTTCTATATCCTGTACCATTCTTTGAGAATATCTAGCTCGAACTATTTTTGGATTGAATATTTCTTTGTAAATTTCTTGAATTTTTCCCATAGTGGGTTCGTCTGTCATTATTCCATTAAGAATGCCTGGCATTAAATATTCTTTGAGTTTGCTTTTTAGAAATCCGTTACTAAATTGTGGTTCTGAAAATATATGTCTCGTAAATCTTTCAAAAGGTCTGTTTTGTTCGTAGCTAGAATTTTCATCTATTTTGAAAATTAATTGGTTTCTGAAAACGTTAATCGGTGCTTCGGTGGAAGGAATAAAAGACGTGTCATCATCATTGGCTGAGTGCTGTGTAGGGGTTAGTGAATTAATTTGAATGCGGGACAGTGCGTCTGCCACAACGTTGGATTTTCAGGTTTATAATGTATTTCATAATCATGTTCTTCCAGAAATGCTTTCCAACGCTTTAGCTTAGCATTATTATTTTTGGGTGATAGGGTGAATGTTAGTGGGAGATGATCTGTAAATATTTTAAGTTTTGCTCCATAGATAAAATTTCGGAGAGTATGCAATGCCCATACGACAGCGAGCATTTCTTTCTCATTAGTCGCGTAATTTTCTTCTGTTCTTGAAAGTGTCCGAGAAATGAAGGTGATCGGCCTTTCGCCATCATGGAAAGTTTGTGAGAGAACTGCACCTAGAGCTTTGTCAGATGCATCGGTAGTAAGAATAAAACTCTCTTCAAAATTTGGGTACGCCAAAACATCATTGGAGGATAAGATATCTTTAAGGGTTTGAAAAGATTGTTTTGCCTCGTCATCAAAGGTAATCGGAAAGTTTTTTGATTGATTTTTACAGATTTGGCGATGGCCATCTTCCCTCTTAAAAGTTTTGTTAAAGGCTTTGCAATTTTTGCATAGTCCTTTATAAAACGCCTGTAGTATCCTGAGAGTCCGAGAAAGGCTCTTAAATCTTTCAAGCATTTCGGTTCAGTGTAGTTGCGAATGCATTCTACTTTTTTCATGTTTGGTTTTAATCCTTCTTCTGATATGATAAAGCCAAGAAATTCTACTTCAGTCCTAAGAAATTCTGATTTGTCAGGCTGAATTTTAAAATTTGCCTTTTTTAATGTTTCCAAAATAGTTTCTAAATTTTGCATATGTTCTTCATATGTTTTTCCAAAAATTATGATATCATCAATGTACACGTAGCATATTTTTCCGAGATGATCTCTTAAAATGTCATCCATAACTCTTTGAAAAATAGCAGGAGCATTTTTAATCCGAATGGCAAACGAATGAATTCATATTTCCCATTATTAACTGAAAATGCAGTTTTTTCAACATCCTTTTCAGACATGGGGATTTGGTGAAATCCTGATGCTAGATCTAATGTTGTAAAATATTTATTTGCACCTAAGTTGGCTAACACTGTTGAGGTATCTGGGATAGGATATCTATCACTAATTGTTTTGGAATTCAATTTTCTATAGTCTATAACCATTCTATACTTTTTTTCGTTGGATGCATCCATTTTTTTCGGAACTATCCAAACTGGTGAATTATATGGGGATCGAGATGGTCTTATTATTCCATCTTTAAGTAGCTTTTCAATTTGTTTATTAACCTCGGATTTTAGTGCTTGTGGATATGGGTAAGATTTGCTATATACTGGGCTTTCGTCTGTCGTTCTAATTTCAGCTTTAACCCTTGTTGTAAAAGGCAATTTTTCATCTGAGGGCTGTAATAAATCTTGAAATTTATTTAGAAGGCTGTTAAGTTCAACTTTCTGTTGGTTGGATAAATGTTCATTTCTTACTTGAATTTGGTTTACCTGTTGTAGCTGGTACTGTAGTAGTGGTATTACATGTTCTTTATTGAGAATTAGCTTTTCATCGCTTGTGTCTATCACTGCGTTTAGTTCTTTCAACGTATCGTGTCCTATGATAGCATCGAATGTTTTTAATTGATTCATGTGAAAAAAATTAACATCGATATCGGAGTATGGTTTGAAAAATTTAGCTTTTGAATATTTTTTATTTGAATATCTCCACCAACGGAGGAAACTGAAAATGGTTTCTTAACATCGTGAGAAATTTTTGCATATTTTGGATGAATAAAATTTTTATTCGATCCAGTGTCAATGAGAATTTTCAAAGGTTTTGATAGATTACCATAAAATAAAAAATATGGTAATGTAGAGTCTATCCTAAAAAATTAAGTTCAGCACAATCGTCGTTTTCGTCTGCGGTGAAATCTTGAGTTTCGATTGATTTGACATATCGTTCGAATGAAGTATCGTGTTCATCACTATCATACGGTAGTTGAAGGTATTCCTCTGATTGATCGTCTGATGTATATTCGTGGTCTTGATTTTGTTCTGGTGGGTGTTCATGTGTAACTATATTAAATTGTCTTGGTCTCTTCAAGGGGGGCCTGTGGGACGATTACCATAGTTAACTTGTCGGGATCTAATAGATGGGTCTACCTCCATGGGAACTGGTTTGTCTAGTGGTTTCTGGAAGGGATTCCGTTGTTGGAAATATGGATTATTATGTGGTCCATTTCTTTGCGGTGGTGCAGGAGGTGCAATATTTCTTTGCGGATATTGTGGATATTGACGAACAAAAGGTGAGTAATTCGGTACAAAATGGGATGATGGATGTGGTCTCATCGGAATGCGGGGAGTGTGGATTGGTTTGGGTGGTATTTTCGGTGGTTGTGGTATTCGATTAGTTGGTCCTGAAGTATATTCATAAACCTTTGGATGGGTTAAACTTTTTCTAAACTCCATGTTCTGGAAGGTTATGCAATAGGAGTACGCTGTTGCTAATGAATCAACGTTAGCGTTTTTGAGGAATTTTCCAACTTCTCCGTCCAATCCTCGAACAAATGCATCTATGGCTTTCCGATTGTATAGTGATAGAATTGATTTTGCTGCCTCTGGATGTGCAAATTGGTCATCCGTAGCGACACAATTGGAAATCAATGAGAGAATTTTATTGATCTCATTATAAAACACTTCTAACGATCTTCCCTTTTGACAACTGTTTGAGAGTTGGTAATCAAGAGTACCTAAATCTCTCTTTTCGCCGTAATACGTTACAAGAGTTTTTTAATTAAATTCCAATTTATGTTTACGTTTGATGCGACTAAGGCGTCATTCGCTTCACCTCTAATTTTCCTTCGAACGGTTTTACATATGACATGAAACTTATTTCTTTGTGCTACCGTACTAATTTGAGTCGGTGCATACCACTTAATTAGGCCTTCGGCGTCCTTGATCCATGCGTTAAGTTCAGTAGGATCACCAGAAAATGATGGTAGATCCCTTACAAAATCGGGTATTTTTTCAATTGACTCCGGATCAACAGGTGTGCCGGTTTCATCTGTCAAATATAGTGGCGGATCTGAGTAATCAATTGGCTGCGGTGCAATTCCGGCAGCTTCTAGAGCGGCAACTCTAGCAAGTAATGTTTGGATTTGCTGGTCCATGTTATGATCTAAACTAAGGTTTTGTAATCTATTTATTAACTCTTCAATTTTGATTGAAATATACACTCACTTTCACACGCAAGAGAAAACTTTACATACACTCAATTCAACAATATTTTTTTCAATTTTAAATTATTAAACTACTAAATTTTACTTTTAGATATAATTGTGTATCTCGAGTTTAAATTGAAGCTAATAAAGAATTAATATGATGTTTCAAATATTTGTTTTGTTTATATTCAATTTGATTTATTACACTGATTTCACTTCACTTTATTTCACTTAATTTCTTTCAAGCTGAAACTTGGAATTTGTTAATTAATACTTACAATATAAATCTGGACATCTTCCAGGTATGCTAGAAGATTGTGGGATTCGCGGGGCACTTGTCCAGGGGTTTTTAATCGAATCCTATTCCCAACTCTGCCGGGTGCAGTAGAGACTAGTTGGGTCGGAACCAGAAGTGTGTCTTCCCTCCTTCTCAGCACGGTTGCGGGTCTCCTTTTCGTCAGGAACGAGTAATTAGCTGTCCTGATTACTGATGGTGCTGGTCCGTGCGGCTGCAATCGCGATCCGGATGGGTTTCCGAGCGAGGAACAGGAATGTGATATCTCTAACGATTCACGCCTTCCTGGTGTGATATTAATTAAACTTAGAGTTCACGTAGCTCTTACGCTGTGAATCTGCTAAGTCTATCTCTAGAACACTTAACACTTGCTCGTACTTGCACTTAGACTTCTGGTCCCTATTCGGGCGCCAGTTAAAGATTTCCTTTTGAGGGAATCTAAAAAATATATTTTGAGCCTTAGCTCTTTCTTTATTCACTGATCACTTAAGACTAACTACAATTCTGTCTTATGCTTAGAAGGAAAGTTCTTGGTGGTTCTATTCTAAGTATATGGGAACAATGCGAGTGTTTATGCTCAGATTCGCGATCGGTTGAGATTTAAGCTGGGTGGTCTGGTGACATCAGCATATCGGCGTGACGATAGTGAAAGCGATTGTTTAGACTAATCGATAATTGCGTCTGGCGTCTGGCTTGTGGTTTGATCGTGGGAATTATTGCGGCTGGCGTCTGGTGTGATCGTTGAAGTTTGGTGATTAGATCGCGTCGTTGC
>JASCZW010012313.1:0-28897 GCA_034211315.2 Aedes japonicus
TTAGCAAACTGAAATTTAAACCTTATGTGTTTAACAGGGTGCGGGATTTATAATACGAAATTTAGTAGTTTATTTTAAAACAGGAAGCTAAAGTTCAGTGACATCTTGGTAAAAGTTGGAAGAGTTTCTGCATAAAAACATTTTGTATAGTAGCAAGGAGGCTGCAATTTGGCAATTCACTGATTTTAATTGTTTTGGCACCGTTCGATTCAAAAACTTATCTGCATTATGAACATAATTGGTAATGAATATTTGGATTCATCTGTTTACCGGAGATCGGGGTTTTCGGGGCTGTGGTCCGGTACGGAGACACTATTTGGGAATATCATTTGAAGTCCGGGAATGGATGTCCAAATCCTTGAAGTAATTTCTAAAAACTATTTCTATTCTATTGTGGGCCATATGCCGACTTGTACCTGGAACGGCCATTCTGAAACAGGTTTCCATGGGGCCTAAAGTGGCCATGCACATATTTAGAAGGAATCCCTGGCAATCTAGATATTTCTCAACGTTTTGTGACTAGTTTTGTCCGTGGTCACTAGTGGCCTACAAGAACCTGTTCCGGGATGACTGTTCCGAAGACAAATTGTCAGACGGCCCCATCAAAACACAGTGCACTACTGTATCTAGGTATTCGCAAGTGCAGTCCAACTGCTCTCACTTTGAATTGAAATCTTCTGCTTCCTTGTGTCCATCTCATTCCAAATAAACACGGTCAAAAATTTCAACTCAGTGTGAAAGTCTATATAATCCTTTCAGGCCTAAATTCTTCCAAGCGTAATTTTACAAGCAATGTGGTGTATTCTGATTGGTTTGTTGCTCAATAATTTAGCAATTATTGAAAAAAGTCGATTTTTTTAAGATGTGCAGTTGTCCTGGATTTCAGAGCTTAAGATCTACAGTTTTAACAGTGGCTTTATCCGCTATACAAAGATGCGATGTGAGTTCAGTCATATTCAATTTAATACCCTGGAAGACAGACAGGTACTATGAGATAATCTTGGGATATTCTATGTCATCCAAACTGTCCTTAAGTTCAGAACTTAAGATCTACTGTTGTTGTAGAAGCTGCATTGGCTATATAATGGCCTTACAGTAGATTCGCTGAATGTGTTGACAAGCAGTCACCACAGTTCGTGCGCACTAGAACTACACGTGCCAGACCATAGTCTCTCTTGAACGTTTCCTTAACCCTTCGCGTCCACGCATCGGCCAAAACCTCTGACGTATTTTCGCTAGTAGCAATGCAGGTCCTGCATGTGCCGTCCTAACACAGCTGGTAAAATCGAATCATACGCAAAAAGTCCGTCCGTCCAGGCGCAAAAAGTCCGACTGATCAAGAAAAATGTTCAGACTTTTCAACCGAAATTTGCTACCATATTCGATTGGTCTTGTGGTTTCAAGCTTAAGGCGTTTGAGAAGTTGGATTTTCTTGGGAAAACTATTTACCTGAGCTAGGCGCACCATGGAATTCAACACCTCTTCAATTTCTGCTGGAGTAAGACTTCCGAACACCTTTTCTGCTTTCGGCCGTCAGCAGTTTGTACCAAATCTAAAGCATATGGCAACATATGGCAACAGCTCTCTCAACTCCGAATATCTCCCGAAAATTGACGCATCGATATCCGAAACATTTAGTACGACGACTACCCATTTCTCCTGATCGCCTAGTTTCAGGCCTTTGGGTTAAAAACGATGCGCCATGCCACCACAACGCATCATCGATGATTTCACAAGAATTTGTCCCACGGGATATACGATCCGCGGGGCTATGCTCGTACATGTCTTGTACATAGTTCCAGCCTTGGAATGGACAAGCCGCTTAGAGGAGCAACTCGTGACTTGGTGATCAAAAGCTTATTTTCAATTTCACCTTCTACATTTGATCCAATCACATAGATTCATCATCCATAACCCTTTGACGACGCATCTCAATGCAGCTGGTAATCCTTGTGGCAATTGGGGGCCACGTGTCGGGGAACGGTTATCTCTTCCAATTGACCTAATTTATCGCATAAAGCTTGCCAACACTGACTTTCTTGATCTAGCAATTCTTCATCCCAAGTTTACCAACTTGCCCACAACCCGAGCAGGAGACAACAACATATGAATACCTAATTTTGATCTTGATAACTGGCCTTGGTATTAAAGAGCTCAGGTTAAGAGGTAAAATACCTAAGCAAAATACCTAAGAATTGCATGCAAAATATCTCTCGAATACCAAAACTTCTCGAGTACTTTTTCAAACAGACGTATCTGATTTTGTAAACAAAGAGGGGAAGTAGGATTCAAACGTAATTTTCTCACAACTCTCATCACCCTCACGAAAAATAGCATTACCATCATGATAGGGATATGTTATTCCCTTGTGTTGGTGATCTAGTTACGTGAAAGTGCTAAGGGTTTCAATAATTTAACGTTTGAATCTTACTTCCCCTCTTTGCTTACAAATCAGTTACGTCTGTTTGAAAAGTACTCCCGAACTTGCTATTTGGATGCCGGAAATACCTGAGAGGTACTATTTTGGTATTTTCTTACGTCAATTTGGTATTCGCATTACATTGTAGGAACAATTTTATGGTATTATCCTCAGGTATTTTACCTCTTAATCTGAGCTCATAAATACTAAGCCCAGTTATCGAGTTATTCGGTCCTGTTCGGGAAGCCATGAACAAATATTCGCGCACTGATGACTCAATTTAAAAATGCTTCTGTTCAATTTTTTACAGCCTGCCGTACACTGACGGAACTATCAAAACTACCTCTTCTTATCATGGTGATGAGATAATAAAGATTGGACTCGAAAAAAATGCGACACTTTGTTTTGGGTGTAACTGTTTATCGCGTGGGTAAAAATTTATGAAATTTTGGGTAATACTAGTTAAGAGTGTTATGTATATGTGTGCAAATCGCGATTTGTCAAGAAGTTTTCAAGATGCATTCAAAACAAGAAGAGCTACGCTAGCAAATCTTTAGCGCGGTGATCGATAATCCTGGTCAGTCGCACAGATGGATCGGCAAAAGGCTTGGAATCCATCATTCCACCGTGTCCCGCGTTGTGAAGATGTTCCAGGAGACGAAGACCATCGAGCGGCGTGCTGGACGCGGCCGAAAACCGAAAACGAAATACCCAGAGAAGGCGCCGAAGTTAAGGCAGTACTTAAGAATAACCCGAACCTTTCCACCCGAGACGTGGCCAAAAAGGTCAAATCCTCGAAGTGGTTCGTCCAGCAGACCATAAAGCGGGCTAGGCTTCGTGTTTTTAAGGTCAGGAAAGCGCCAAACCGGACTGACATGCAAAACACGGTGGCCAAATTGCGTGCGCGGAATCTGTACCGTGAGCTGGTCAAGGACAACGAGACATATATCAAGGCGGACATCAAACAAATCCCCGGGCTCGAGTTTTTTGTCGGTACGTCCTGCATGGAAGTTCCGGAAAAGTTCGGAAGAGAAAGATGGACAAATTCGCGAAGAAGTACCTGTTGTGGCAGGCGATCTGCGAGTGCGAACGGTACAGCAAGCCGTTCGTTACAACCGGCACCATAAACGGGCAGATTTATCGAGAGGAATGCTTGCAGAAGCGGTTGCTGCCCTTCCTCCGCTATCACCGTGGTCCCACGCTGTTCTGGCCGGATCTCGCTCCGTGCCATTATGCCAAGCCTGTAATGGAGTGGTACGACGCGAAGGGCGTTAATGTGGTACCGAAGGAGGCGAACCCGCCAAATACACCAGAACTTCGTCCGATCGAAAAGTTTTGGGAGAAAATGAAGAAGAAGTTGAAGAAAAGTAGGAAAACATTCGAAACCGAAGAAGCTTTGAAGAAAAACTGGGAGAAATTGTGCAAGGAAGATGGACAAAGCCTCGCCCAAGATCTCATGAGCAGTGTTAAGAGAAATGTACGTGCATTCAGCTTGGGGGAGGAAATTCAATAGATAAATTATGCCAAAACATAGCTAGTATCCGATTTAAAATAAATTTTTGGTGATCATTTTTGTGTGTCTCATTTTTTCCGAGTCCAGTCTTTATTGCCGTCTCCATCATTAAAACCGTTACTCCACGTATGGAGAAAACAAAAACATAACAATTATTGTCAATTATCATTCATAGGTTTTGATGCATTGATCCTTGTTGAGGTTGACCACTGTATTGAAAGCCCCGTTCTCGGTCGGTACGCCTTCGGAGAGTGATTACTTCTTTTACCGTGTTCACTCCGGAACACCGATCGTTGACGTATATATCTTTAAGAAGAACGCTGGCAGTTCCGGGAAATTCGTTCACCTGGTCGTCAGCCAGTTGCTGGAGTACTCGAGTGGGAATAAATGGACCGCTGGCGGTACCACAAGTGATGGTTTTCAGCTCATAGGTTTCCAGGGTTGTCGCTTAGAGTGACGGTCACGACAGGGTGTGTTGCAGTTTGTTGTTACGTTCATCCGTAAGTATATTCCGATACATCTGCTTGACATCAGCGTTGAGTAGAATCAGTCGAATTCTGGATCGATTGGCATCAGACCATGAGTGCTTTGTTCAAAGATGGCCTTCACTGCATGGCAAGACGGGTCGAAGACTACGCGTACTTCCGTAGTTGTGCTGTCATCTCCAAGTACGGCATGATGGGAAAGATAATGGGAAGGATGTTGTGATTGATGGTAGTCTTGAGTTTTATGAGAACCACTAAAAATTATTATGGTTTTGTTGTGGCAGCAAGAGGTGCCAATTGGTTTCAAATTTTTATCAGGTTTATGAGAACCTACACAACTTCTTTACAATGATCTTAAAACCCTGTCTTCTAGAATTCCTTTAACTCCTATGAAAGGTTTTATTTTTAAGTTATGAACTCGTAAAATGCTGCTTTGAAATGCCGTTTTAGGACTCATTCATGTTATCTTATTATGGTCAGTTGGAAAGCATTTTAATACCATTTGACTCCAGTAAATGCTTTAAACGTCAAATTGTGACCAAATAGTTTAATAGTACCCATTGTGAAGATAAATTGGCTTTTTGACTTGTAATGCAAATGAACTGTAGATCAGACACCAATTTCGGCATTCTTATAGATGACCTTACATAAATTTTCAGGAAATTCATGATTAATTTATCGAATATATTTGTTTTAAATTTGTTTTTGTTGTTGTAAGCTCGCAACATTTCTGGGACGCGTTTAATTTCGGCTTTTATCTTGACAATATTCACCATAAACTTACATGCGCTTATGATCTGGAGCATGATACTCTATAAAAAAACTCAATTTGTCAGTTTGTTTGTTTTGACACCTGTGGCCACTCGGCCCTATGATGGTTTTGATGGCAGCCAATAGGTTTTATGAAGGTCCTCAAGTGGTCATAACATATTTCACTAGAACATTATCAAAATCTGTTTGGTCTTATAAAGGTTTTATTAATTTGTTTTCACAACCGAGTGGGCCACCTTGTACACATTTTGGCTTTAAGGATGCATAGAGGAGGTGTTGGTTGACAAAACAGATTTGAATGTAGTTTTATCAACAAAGCCAAGGAGTCCTATGAAGGAGTGCTAAATATACGGCTGGAATAAAACTGAAATTGTTACTTGGGATGTGATCATGCAGAAGGTATTCGTCCAGAAAGTCTCGGTAAGTGTCGGCAACGAATAGCAGTACGATGGTTGTCACCGACGTTTGTGAGAACGTCTTCCTTGATACGCAAAGAAATTGTGTAGCGGTTTTCGGGAGTACGAGTGACTGATCGATAAAAGTGCTCTTCAAACGAAGTTTCTTCCACCGAGTAACACGTGCTAGTTGAGTTCCAGCTGCAATCTTCCATGACGATGTGTCAACGGTAGCTGAGGGCAAATCGATAGTGACCTTCGGACGGATAAGTATTCGCAGTATTCGCAGAAACGAGAGCGTATCTTGGAGAGGAATTTGAACCGGGATTCCGTGGAGGTAGACGAATAGTCTACGCTGGATCTTGACCTTGACTGCTGGAGTCTAGCAGCATGTTTCGTTCAGTTGTCGTCGACAACGATGACTACCACGGTGGAATGGTGTATATTTTTCCGTCCGCGTTCAGCTGAAGCGCAGCTTGCGTGCTCATCGAGGGTTGCCGATACAGAAGCTCCTTTGGTTGACGTGGGTCGGTGACATTCGTGCTAGTTGCATCGGAATCTTGGCAAAGCTCGGAGTGCTGGTGTCCTCTACATTTGCGACAAGTACTCGACGACGGCCATTTCTTGGCCATATGCCCCTTTCGCAGATAACTAGTGTCTACGAACCTCTTTCTCTCTCCTTCTCTTCAACGCTTAATTTTCAAAACACGACGCATTGGTACAGAGGATGATGATCCGAGCAAACAACATACTTACGTTGGTTGGTTAGACTTGCTCCATGGCTGGGAACTACTCGTTGAGCCGGCTTCTCGTTGGCGTGAATTGGTGGTGAAGTTTCGGTTGGAGAGGCTCTAGAACGATACGACGTTGAGTGTTGAGGCGCGTTCTTCCCAAACTTGCCGGGTAGTGGGGTCTAGACGAATGCTAAGCATGCAAATCAGTAGGATGTCCCAGTATTCCGTTTTCTCACCGAGCTGATGCAGGACTTTAACATTAGTTTCGAATGTTTCGACCAGCGAGTGAAGCTCTGGAGCGGACTCCTTTCTGACGGAGGGGAAACTCGAACAGCAAGTCAACGTACGACTGCTTCAGGCGTACTGGGTTCTGATAGTGGTCGAAAAGAAGATTTCATGCGACCTGCAGTAGTTGTTGGTACTGAGAGCGAAAGTTTGCACAAGCTTCAAATCATCCCCAGAGAGCGACGAGCGAAGATGGTAGGATTATGGATGTTCGACAGGTTATGCGACGAATACCCCAACGATACGAAAAGGTCATGGAAGGTCATCCATTGATTTTTTATATTTTTGTAATTTACGTTAAAGACCACCTTATACTAGCAGTCGTCGGATCTTTCGAAAACTAATATAACTATAACTAATAAATAACTAATAAAACTATATAAAACTCGAGTCATGCAAAATTGCACATTACAGAAACCGACTGAATCTGATCGAGTTGGCAACCGAACTTGACAGCTGGCTGTAATGTTGAAATTTTCCAAATCGTCATTTTATTACTACGCTATACAATAATTCCGAGCCTTTTTCAATTTAGCAGCCATTACTGACATTCGAGGAATTTTTCACTCTAGTTTTGTAAATAACACTAATGTTTTTGTTATTGGGACACTGTTCTAAAGTTGCGATTTGAAGTATTTGCGGGAAAGTTATTAATTAATACGTGGACAAATGTCGATATCAATTTCAAAGATGATTCAGAAGAGGAGTTATTATCAACTTATTACCAACAAACTTATGCGTGACAATCAAGGTTGCGGCTTATCATTTTTGACTTATCCATATTCATTTGCCGATAGCTCTTCTCAGAAGCTCAATTTCAAAATATAATGTATGATGAACTTATGGTGCTTGAGTAGATCTACAACTTGGTCTAACAATACATAGCTCTATCTCTTATATCTGAGGAATAAGAGCGTATATTCGCAGTGATCTTCGCGATGATATTCGCGGTGAAGATCACGCGATTATCATCGTGAAGATCACTGTGAATATACGCTCTCATGTCGAAGATATAGGAGTTAGAGCAATGTACTGTCAGACAAAGTTATAGGTCTACTCATGCACTACAAGTTCATCATACATCATATTATCAAATCGACCCTCTGAAAGGAGATATTGGCAAATGAATATGCCTGAGTCAAAAATGATAAGCCGCAACCCTGGTGACAATACTGAAGTTATTGACAGCATTATTTTTTCAATCATGTAACATTCAAAGGTTGCTGTATTGGTATGCAGTAATCTATCTCACTTCAACGATTTTATTTCGAAGTTCTTTGACCCTTTGGTAAAGCTTTTAAACTTTTTCCTTTGCTTCTAGTAACCTAAGTGGGAAATTTTCCTGATTCAAGGATCAAATCTCTTAAACGAAGTGTGATGAAAACAAAGGAGTTGTAATTCCTACATGAGTTTGTGTCGTAGGTCATAGTAAGCTGTGAACGGTAGGGAAGATGGTGTTCACCTTATTTTAATATGGTGTCATGAGCAACGAATATCATTATGATCATATTAATGATTTTAGTATAGACTGCTTCTACGACAATTCTACGTGATTGGCTCATTGATTTCAGAAAATCTTTTTACTGATCTTCTACAGAAGATAAAAGAGAAATACTAAAGTTCTGAGAAGTTTGGGCCGAAAATTTGGCAAGTTACCTCATTAATTTCTTGGTAGTCACTCCAGATGTTCTCGAAAATTTACATCTCACTGCTCAACCTAAGCTAACAGAAACATTTGGTATGGTTTTTTTCCTGAGCTTAGTTAGTTTATAAACTTCTGATCATTCCCAATTTAAACTGTGAAGAAAATTTCTCCAAAACTTTTGGGTAATCTCTCCAGAATTTTTTGGAAAATTTTCTTAATTTTTTTGGAAGTTTCTTCTTGAACTTTTGAGAAGTCCCCTTCTGAACTTCAGGAATTTTTTTTCCTGATCTTCGGGAATGTTTGTTTGTAGGAGGTACCTCCTAAGTTTCTTGAAAGTTTCTTTTCCTGTTTTTCTCAGAAGTATCTACCTAAACTTCTGGAAATTCTGAACTCCAAGAAAACCTCATTCTGAAATTCTGGAGTGTTAAATTCTTAACTACAGGGAAGCTCTCTAGCACTACTGAGTAGTTCCAACGATATCGTTGGGAAGTTTACTATGGAACTTCTGGAAGTCCTGTCCTTTTTTCCTGAGTTTTTTGAAAAATTTCTTGTGAACTTAGAGAGTGCCCTCTCTGTTAAGTTTCCTCCTGAATTACGGGAAAATTATTTCTTGAACTAATTCTTTCTAATCTAAAGTCCCATCTTGAACTCTGAGGTAATTTTTACCGAAACTTTGGGAAAGTCATCTCCATAATTTTTAGAAAAATGCCCTTAATTTTTTTCGAAATCCGTATTATAAAGTTCTAAAACAATCTCTTCCGAATTTTGGTAAAACTTTCTAGCACTTCTGGGTAGTTCCAACTAATCTTTTGGGAAGTTTTTTCCGGAATTCTTGGGAAGTTCTTTCCTAAACTTCAGAGGAGTTCTTGAAGTTCTAGAACGTATCGTCCTGAGGTTTGTGGAAGTTTGTTTCTGAATTTTCGAAAAATTATAGCTAAATTAGTTTCTTCCTGAACTCCGGGGAAGGTTTTTCCTAAACTTCTGGATCTCAAATTCCTGCGAAGAGCTCCAGAACCTCTGGAAAGTTTCAAACTTCTAAGAAGTCCTCTTCTTTGAATTTCTGCTGAAGCTCTGAGAGGTCCTCCTGATTTTCGAGGAAGTTCTCGTTTGAACTTTTGGGAAGTATGGTCTTGACCTTCGAGGAAGTTTGGTCCTGATTGTTTTGGGATATTTCTTCGTGAACCTTTAACAATTGGTCCCTATACTTTTGTGAAGTTTCTGCCTGATCTTTGGAAAAGATTTTTTTGAAGGAAGTCTCTACCTGAAGCTCTGGAAAGTCCTTCTGAACTTTGTAGGATGTGCCCTACATTCTGGGTATCATTTTTCTATACTTCTAGGAATCTAGAACTAATAACATAAACCACTCAACTCGAGCGTAAATTTCCATTTTGTTCATTTTTTTTATCATTTTTTTTTTTTCATTTTGCAGCGTTTGGTGGGTCAATGAGAGCGCAAGTCAATCCAAAGCCGAGAGTTAGGAAGGGGTAATGGTGAACTAGTCTATGTGGACCACTTGAATACCATGGGAAAGGATAAGGATTAGGTTAGGGCAAGGGGTTTGTAGAACTCTTGGAATGAGATGACCGCGTTGCTACAAAATGACCTGAAATATTTAATGTGTTTATGTTAAATTACGTAAGTTCTCTTCACACATATGTATGTTGTTCCTAAAATTTCTGTGTTATTTGTTTTCTATTTGATTTTTTATAAACTGACTGATGATACTTCTCTTTGTGTGCAGTCTTTGCATCCTTTCCTTACAAAAACTGCATGTAGGTCATGGTTGGGAAGGTCCTTTGTACTTTTGTCGTTCCATTTCCCCGCGATTCTCGGCTACTTAGACCGCGTCCGGTGCTTGAACTTCGCAACCACTCGGGGCCATAGTGGTTGCCAACCCGCCAGCATAGAGTTAGTAAATAGCATAAAAAAAAGAAGAGAAAAAAGATGTTAGTGGCATGCAGGGTGTATGTGAGATTATTGGTGATATTTTCACAACGACTCTTCGTTTCTTTGTAATTGTAATTGTCATTGTTCAGTGTATAGCCCGTGCTTTCCTGCTAAGATTACGTATCCAGGGACTCACCCCCAGGTTTATACACCTATAGTCCTTCCCGTTGCACTCGTCAGCTCGTGCGATACTCTATGGGTGGTCGTATCCGGGTCCTTCACTGGGTAGGCACAAGTGTTCGTCCAGTTTCTGGTACATTAATTCGGGATTTATGCCTGAATGAAGTACTAATTCTTAAAAAGTTATAAGGAAACCCGTGTGAAACCAACGTATTAGTAGTAATTGATATTGCGCTCAATTGTCCATTTTATAATGAGGATTTTATTCCGACTTCTTGAAAATATTTCAAATTTTTGAGAGCTGGATCAATGTCCATATTTGTACTTTTTACATTTTGGATTATTTGTAACATTACATGAACGTATCTTATGAAATGTCTATTTCAAAACCCAAATCTCATCGCGGAAGGTGCCTTGTATTGGCCAACAAATTCTCTGTACAGCCCTTCCCTTATACATCCAAACCCAACACTTCATCACATCCAAATGCTTTCAAAAGGTCGATATCGGGCTACTTACAGGACTGCGGTTTCTTCTAATAATACTCCTAAAAGTTTGAATTAGTATGTAATGAGCTTCCATTTTTAGATGTGTTATAAGGGTAAGTCGGTTAGGTTGTCCCATGTAAATTGCGTTCATTTTACAGCCATTGGTAGAAAAAAATTTGCCTTAGTAGTGCCCTGTACAGCTTGTTGTTTTTTTTTGTATTCTCCCATGCGCGGAGTACCGATCTATGATGAAATTCGTCAGAAGCAGACAATCTCCCATCCCCATGAGAGGCTCCAGGAGCACACCGCAATCCACCGCGAGAACGAAGAGAAACGAAGAGAAAGCATTGACAGCTCCGTATAGGGCAACGACAGGCCTCGGAACTGAAAGACACATGCCCAAAAACGAGCTAATGGCATTTGAACGGTTTTTTCCTAAACTTCTACATCTCAAATTCCTGCGGAGAGCTCTAGAACCTCTGGAAAGTTCAAAACTTCTAAGAAGTTCTCTTCTTTGAACTTCTCCTGAAGCTCTGGGAGGTCCTACTGATTTTTGAGGAAGTTCTCTCCTGAACTTCTGGGTAGTTCTTGAACTTCGAGGATGTTTGGTCCTGATTGTTTTGGTTTTTTTTAAAGTTCTCATTTAAGTTCTCTCCTGAACTTCTGGGTAGTATGATCTTGAACTTCGAGGATGTTTGATCCTGATTGTTTTGGTATATTTCTACTTGAACCTCTAACATTTGATCCCTGTATTTCTGAGAAGTTTCTGCCTGATCTTCGGATAAGATTAGACCAGTCGAGTTATTAAGGCCTGTACTCGAAAAAAATGCACAATTTTTATCCGTGTGTAATGTTTTTATCCGTGGGTAAAAATTGATGAAAATCTGGGTCTAGTTTGGAGTAAATTGTTTACATGTGCAAAACATGATAACCGATTCAGTGGTTATTGAGGTGTCATCAAAACAAGAAAAAATCCCCGGAGAATTTTGTTCGCCGTCATGGAAAATCCGACTGAGACCATGAGATGGATCGGAAGACAACTGGGAATCACCCATACAACTGTTTTTCAGGTGGTAAAATCGTTTAAGAAGTCCCAGACGACCGAGCGGCGGGCTGTAAGTGGCCGAAAATCGAAGACCTTGTGAATGCCCGGAAGGTGTTGGATTATTTCAAGTGTAATCCGAACCTTTCGATTCGCGACGTGGCTCTGAAGGCAAAGTGTTCCGCCAGGTTCGTTCAGCAAACCATGAAACGAGCTGGGCTTCGTGTATTCAAGGTCCGCAAGGCACCGAACCGGCGTGATCAACAAAACACGGCGGCCAAATCCCGCGCAAGGAAGCTGTATCAAGAGTGGTTAACGAAACCGATGTGTGTGTGTGTTTATGGATGACGAAACCTACATCAAAGCAGACGCAAAGCAGATACCGGGGCTAAAGTTCTACTTGCAGAATCACGGTTTGATGGTCCGGAAGACAAAAGGAAGAAGAAAGTGTACAAATTCACCAAAAACTACTTGCTTTGGCAGGCCTTATGACAATGCGGTAAACTGAGTAAACCAACGGGTACCATCAACAGCGAAATTTACCGCATCGAGTGCCTCCAGAAGCGTCTGTCCTGCGGTCCCACAGAGACGAGACATTATTTTGGCCGGACCTGGCATCATGCCATTACGCGCGTTCGACGTTGGACTGGAACAGAGACAATAACGTTGTTTTTGTACCAAAAACCGCCAACCCTCAGATGGAAGGATTTTGGGCAATAATAAAAGCCAAAGTTTGAAAATCTTCCAAGCTGCTTAGAGCTTAAGTTGAATAAAACATGGATGAAAGTGACCAAAAAGGTCGGCTCCACCATTGCACAAAATGAAATGAGGGGTCTTAAGGGAAATGTGCGGGCTTTCGGTTATGGAAATGAAACTGAATAAAGTAATTATGCCGAAACATAAAACATTTAGTTATTCTGAAAGGTTATAAGGTTTCATAAGGTTATTCCCTGAAAGTTTCAAGAAAATCTAACTTTAAATAAACTCGATTTGGTGAACACTTTTGTCTGGTGCATTTTTTTCGAGTACAGGCTTTAGAACGAGACACTGAAGAAGTCTGCACATTGTAGACGAAATACGCGTATTTGCCAAAATAATCAAAGGTAGTTGGAATTAAATGGAAAATACTAATTTTTCTTCTCATTTCTAGTTGAAATTAAATATACTTCTCGAGTACTTTTTCAAATAGACGTATCTGATTTTGTAAACAAAGAGGGGAAGTAAGATTCAAACGCAAAATTCTTGAAACCGTTAGCACTTTAACGCAAACTAGGGTAACGAATACAAGGAACAACATTTCCTTAACATGATGCTACTTTTCATGAGAGTGCTGAGAGTTTTGAGAAATTTAGGTTTGAATCTTACCTCCCCTCTTTGTTTACAAAATCAGATACGTCTGTTTGAAAAAGTACTCGAAACTTTTTGTTTTTCCGTCAAGTATCGTACACGTTACGGATACAATACTTCACGGACTTGATGGTACATACATCGTGGAAAAAGTGTGAATTTCATTTGCTATACTGACACTTTCACCAATATATGCTCATACTCTTTAAATTGTGTTTTTAAGATAACCTCAGCATTGCATTTTGTCAAAACGACAGCCAGTGCACCTTACGCTAAATTCTTTCCAGACAAATGAAAATCACAAGCATCTCTTAAAACGTTAGAACTTTTGCTGAACTATCAAATTCACAAGCAATAACTTAACTTCTCTGTTCTGTAAACCTCTAGCGCCACAGATAGTTTGTCAGACTGGCTCGACTCCCTGAGCAAAAAGTATCATCTTGCATGCCACACAATAAATACATTCATACATTGATGATGGCGTCAAAAGCTTTCAACTAATAACTGCGAATGGGAAATTACACTAAATCTATTAGCTTATTATGAAAAAAATAAGTTTGAAATGCTAGGTAAGGTTGAAAGAGTGAAAAGCTTTGCAAACATGTTTACGCCTCACAAATAAATAAATCAAGTTAGGAAAACATAACATAATGGAAACGCAGCTAAGCGATTCTACAGCAAGCTAACTACAATCTCCTTTATTGTGCTCAATTCAATAAAGTTCTGCTTTGGTTACTATTCCGAAATCCATATAAACACAAGCATTTACCAAGAATTCGATACCACAGAAGAAGGAAAACAAAGTCCGCGTGCTGCCATAAGCCATCAGACGCGAGATAACAACAGATGCGCACCGGACACTGAATTAGACCCACTTGACGATACACACTATCTACTTACTACTCGCGACAGTAGCACCACCTATGTTTACCTTTGTTGATATCAGCATCCCAATAAAAACCTCTTCACCCAGGTGCATTCATCCTTCAGTATTCACGATGCACTCAAACACGCTGCGTCAACTTCCTATCCTAGCTGCTCTGATTGCAGCAGCAGCTGCCCAGGAAGCTGTGAGTCTGGCTGGATCAGTTTGCACAGGCGTTGCTTTTGGCATATTCCCACATCCAACCGATTGCCACCTGTACTACGTTTGTGCCAATTCCCAAGGGTCCGTTCATAGATGTGGCTATAACTTCGTGTTCGATCCAAGGGTGTCATTCTGTGTTCATCAAACCATGTACCGGTGTCCGAATGTGGAAGAACCCTCTTCACCGCCACCGTCTCCATCGACCGAAGAAGTGCCGGAAACTGAAACTACGTCGCAACTGCCAGTGACTCCGAATGGTTGCCCGGAAACATCTTGGGAGACCCACTTCTGCTGGAATCACGCATCGGCGCTTATCCGAAACCCTATCAACTGTACCCAGTTCATCGATTGTGAGCTGGACCTGCCACGAAACCAGGATTGTCCTCCGGGGGAAATTTTCAGCCTGCCATACCAAGATTGCTTCCCAGGGGACGAGCGAACCTGCCGGTTGGCGCCGGTGGACTCGGACTTTTGCGCTTCTCGCCCCAGCGGGAACTATCCGCATCCGTATCAGTGTAATCGGTTCGTAACGTGCTTCCTGGATAGCCCGCGGGTGGAGTCCTGTCCACCGTATTATGTGTTCGACCAGGAAACACTTCGATGTGTCAAAGGTGACGTGGTGCAGTGCTCTTCGTTGTTGTCGGTTGAATGAATAAGGTTTTTTTTAGCGATGGAGAACGGCTTTTTTTACTATTGCAGGAGATCCGAAACGAAAATCCATGAAGTTGGTCAAGACTCTTTGTCTCCACTGTGTGTCAAGAGTAAACGCATGGCAAACTTAGTTTTTTACGCGTGTTTGGTACCGATAGCAGCGAGGTGCTAAACAAACAAACTTGATAAGGTTTATCAGCAAGCTTGGTTAGGCAATGTAGATGTGTAAAACGCTGATAAGAACGATCCATTCATGATTTTGGAACCATGCAACGCGAATCTGTGGGATTAATTTGTTTTCGAGTTCTGGCAGATTCCACTCAACAACCACAACGTTCACACGTGCGACTCATTACTGCTTACCTTTCATATCTGAAGTGACATTTTCGCGGTACAAATTTTAACGGAGACTTTGTTGTCATTTAACTATAATTCATCTCAATATAACAACAGTTTTGTTCCATGCTTTGTATGCTTCTCAGCCGATTATACAGTGGAGCAAGCTTGCTCCAGCTCCTTCAAGCAAATTCTCAACCATGAAGAATCTGGATGTGGCACCTGACACGCTTGTCTTCACGCTTTTGTGCTCAAAAAGCTTACAAAATCATGTGTGCTTCTTGAATGTGGGAAATTTTCTTCGCTAAGTGTTGATAGTTTTTGTTTTTGTCACTTTCCACAGGAGCATTGCCGTCTTATTCATGTTCCACGGTTTTGGGTATGCCAGCTATTTCAACAAGCAGAAGCAAGTCTTATCACAAGGAGCTAGTATAAGTGTAGCATCACTGCTGAGTGTATGGAATTTAATTTTAACCCTTCTCTGCCCAGGCTTTCATTAAGGTTTCGAAGTTAGTAATGTATATATTTTAACAAACAAATATTAAGAAATGCGTGTAATGGAACGGGTGGAGATTTGAAAATAATAATTGCGTCCTTGCAACCTTTCCTGACCTTTATTGAAAATACTATTGAAAGTTTACTTTAAAGTTGATTGCACATTTGAAATCACAATTGGTGAGCTTCAACATGAAATCACAAAACGATATTTAACAAAAAAGTACATTGCATACATGGTTTTCATGAATCCTTTAAAAGAGAATTGTTTTCTGTGTGAAAATATATTTTTAGCGAACTCGTAGGCTTTCCTCTCAGCTTGCAATAAAACAAATTAAGTTCATTAATTGACATAACATTAATACAATTGACTTCTCACTTCCATACCCCTTCGAGGATTAAGGTCTGTATCCACATCAATCCGGACACTCTCAAATCATTGTAACTTTTGAATTATTGCACGTAAGAATAAAAAAATTCACTGTGGTATAGTTGAGAGTCTATGATGAAAAAGACTATGATTGATGTTTACATTTCATGTTTAGTATTCAAGATGGCGAAGAAAGAAAAACAAGTGCGCGAGCGTATTTTGTACGGGCGTACGGTAAATCCTGACTTGTCAATACGGGACCTTGCAAAAACATTGGATTTGCCTAAATCCACTGTTCACGATGTGCTCTAATCATTTTCGGAACGATTGACGGTGGAGCGGAAACCAAGAAGTGACAAACACATTGGACGCGCTGATCCTGTGATCCGCTGAAAGGTGAAAAGGATATTAACGAAAAACCCAAATCTCTCCATTCGAATGGTGGCTCTTAAAATAGGAATGTCGCCTGGTTTCGTCCAAAAATCAAAATAACGCTTGGAACTTAAGTCGTATTAAAAAAAAACAGTTCCTAATCGCAACGATAAACAGAACGTGGCAGCTAAATCACGGACTAGACGTTTGTACTGCAAATATTTGACGAAGTTTTCATGCGTTGTTATGGACGATGAAACTTATGTCCTGGAGTATTTCAAGCAGCTTCCATGGCTGGCTTTTTGTTCTGCTATGGCCAGAAATGCTACAGCTGAGCATTTCAGAACGAAGAAAGCATCGAAATTTCCCAAAAAATACCTTGTGCGGCAAGCAATTTGCACGTGTGGCAAAAGGAGTAAAACTTTTGTAACTACAGACCCAATCAACAAGGAGATCTATCAGAAAGAGTGTCTGCAGAAGCGATTGCTACCCTTCATCAAAAGTCACAACGAAAAACCTTTGTTCTGGCCCGATTTGGCATCATTCCACTATGCTTTAACTGTGATGGAGTGGTACCAAACAAATCAAGTGAACATTGTACCAAAAACCTCAAATCTGCCCAATTGCCCAGAGCTGCGATCAATGGAGAGATATTGGACTCTGATGAAGCGGAAGCTTTCTGGAAAGAAGCAAGGAATCAAAGACATCAAACACTTCCAGCAAATTTGGACAAAGACGGCGTCTACGATTTCTGAAGAGTCTGTACAAACCCTAATGGACGGAGTTAAGCGCAAAGTTTGAAAATTTTATGCAAATACCGAATATCTATGTTTTGTATTTCACGAATTGTTAAAGACACATCCCATGAATCTGAAATAAACGAGCACGACGGAAATATAATGCAAATTTATGTTTTTGTTCATATTTTGAGGTGTCCGGATTATTGGGATACAGACCCAACATGATTGATAATACGTTTATTGAAACCAAAACTTTAGATGGGTATATATTATAAATATTTCATCAGATCCTTAAACAATTTGCAGAAGTTAGCAAGCATCCCAAGAAGCGTCTTTTGTTACAAGATATTCTTTTCTGAGTTGAGCTGGGAGCACACCTCTTTGTGCTGTATGACGAGCTTGAGACGATTATTAAAAGAATCGCATGCAGCACGCCCTGGTCCATCGGCATCTCTTCCCAGATCTTGGAAATCAGCTTCTTAAATGGGTGCATAGTGCACATTTGATGTTTGCTCAGCATGTACGACCATACATAAAAGTCCAGGAGATTGAGGTCCAGGGAGCTGGGACAAAGTCTTATCGAGAAAATCAGTCAGGATTTTTCCTGACAAGACGTTATGATCCTTCCTGTAGAGGTCCGAAAGTGCCGGGCCACAACCTCCTCCAGAATCTCGGTCTTATAGTACGCGTAGTTGATATTTACGGTTTTCGCGATAACAACAGTAGTAGCTTCCCTCGCCTGGATACGCCCCCCTTCCTCCATCCCTCTCAAACCGTCATCGACGTGGCATCTTCGAGCAGCGGATTGTTTGCAGGCCGGGGGATGCTGGTCAACTTTGGCGCCCACATCCGATCATTTTTGAAATTGTGCGCTGTTGCAAGACAAAGAGTTTCGTATCAGAAAAACGAGCTCCTGACCTGCGTACGCGAAACTATCAGCTTGACTCTGTCCAGCCTCTTCGTTGTAGCTTCCGTTATCCCGTGACCTTGCGTTTCTTATACGGATTGTATCCCAGGTCCTTCGTCATGATAGTTTGGGCAGTTCCGATCGACATATCTAGGTCAACAGCGGTCTTCCGGATCGATTGGTTTATTTTTCGACGATCCCGCTCCCTCACCACCTTAATGGCTGCCTGCGTCCTCGCCGAACGCGGTCTCCCTGATCTCGCCCGGATTATGGTACCAAGAGCTGCCAATAGGTTCTATATTTAAGTCAAGGTTATTAGAACCTTACCTTACCTCACCAATCAGACTAAGCCAGCGTGGCCTCTGCTGTACACAGAAGTTGTCTCCATACTATTCGGTCTATGGCTGTCACCTGCCAGCCTCGCTGTTCCGGAGTCACAGGTCGCCTTTACTTGAACGATCCACCTTGCTCGTTGCGCGCCTCTACTTCTTGTAGCGGTCGGTTCGTTTCAAGAACCGATTACGGGCTGTCGTCTGAAATTCTTCAGACATGCCCAGCCCATCGTAGTCGACCGATTATTGCGATGTGTCCGATGAGAGGTTCTCCCAACAACTGGTGCAATTCGTGGTTCATTTGCCTTCTCATCGTTCCGTCTTCCATCTGCACTCCACCATAGATGGTACGTGGTACGCAGCACCTTCCGTTCAAAGACTTCAATGGCGCGATGTTCCTCCACTAGCAATGTCCATGTTGCGTGCCGTAGAGAACCACCGGTCTAATTAATCGTCTTGTAGATGGTCAACTTTGTGGTTCAGGCGAACTTTGTTCGATCTTAGTCGTCCTTCGGAGTCCAAAGTAGACGTCGATTGCCAGCCATAATGCGCCTTTGTTTTTCTCTGCTGGTGTCATTATCGGTGGTCACCAATGCGCCCAGATACACGAGTTCGTCTACTACCTCGATTTCATCACCGTCGATCTGAACTCGTGCTAGGAGGCTAGTCGTAGATTATCCTATCGCAGCCAGGGAATCAAAACAATTTGCAGTTCCATGTTCCGAGTTTCCAATCGTAGTCCTTAATCCGTCGCCTAGGGTTGCCGATTGTACCGGTCCGTATCAACTTCTGGATATTTGTAACTTTGATTTTTTGCTGGCGGCTTGTTGGGCCTTCCCCAACGCCCTGTCTCGCCGAAGGACCATCGTGCACAGCACTGTTTAGAGTCCCACACTCGCACAAGGACGATGATCAACCGCTCCTAACGTGAAGAACAGGTGCCGTTTGAGCACCTACGCGGAGAACAGGCGTCAGATAGACTACACCCTTCGAAGAGGCAGCCCGCCCTTCCCTGTCAGCATATGACCAAGGTCCCACCGGGGTGGGTTACTCGATCTTTCCTATAGGGTTACTCATGCCCCAGTCAGTACCACGTGGGAGTGGGGATAGGAGTTACTGGACAAGGGGCTAAGGATCGCAGTAGGATCTATTTTATACCTGCAGGTACGCCAAGTACCTATGGTACGCATTGTCTAGTCATTTACCAACCATGAGCCATTTACCAACCATATTGCTTGCAATTTTCCTGATTCCCGAGGTACTGATTCGGTAACTATGGAGAACCGGAATCATCAAAGACGAAGAGCAGAAACGTTGGTGCGACTGGTTACTGTTGATCCAGTTAATTTCCACGGTATGCATTTCTAGATGCTACTTCTATGCGACGATGAGCTCTGGCTTCGAGAATGCACGCACCGCACGTTTTTGCAACGTAGATCCTGGTGGCATATTGCTGCACAATACAGCCAGGTGCCATGGATTCCGAAGGCGATGGACACCGCCCTTCGGTTGCCGCAACGGGAACGGTTGCTCCGGCGTAGTCCAGGCTCGAACTGCAAGGGTGCGTACTGGCTCATGGATGCTGAAATTCTGTTCATGAAAACCACACAATCCCAATTTCCTAACGCCATCTGTGGATGGACAAAACTACAGCGCTTTCCTGGATCAGATCGGCTCCACGCCATTCGTCGCTTACAGAGTAGCAGCGATCCAGGAGACTGCCAGCGAAGATATGTGGAGATATTTTTAACTGTCCATTGTACCAAGTGGGCTAAACGGCCATATTTCAGCACCAACAGCCATTGGATTACTGAACCAGCGTTCCTAAAGTACCCTAAAGACCACTGGCTGACTGCCTCAACATCAAGATGGGGGAGATACGATCTTCCATTCTTTTTAAATTAGCGGATGAGTCAGTCATTCAGTTCGGAAGGTTACCGAAGTGGGAGAGGCTATATTGCACCGTAGCCTATCTACCTAAGGTTCGCGAACAGAATTAACAGTAAGCAACACAGCATCTCTAGCAATGGGAAATGTTTTTGGCCGATCTTCACGGAGAAAAAACCTGTGACAGAAAAAAGTGCCAAAGCTGGATGAAGACGGAGTTTTGAGATACAAAACGAGCGAATTGTAGCAGTGTAACATGCAGTGTACACTCTGCGATATCCGGCGGTTCTGCGCTCTTACAAGCATGGAAACTCGGAAACCGTAGTCTGACGATGACCTGGCTTCAGCACTTCGGAAATCTTCAGCTGCGAACAATGGTACCGAGATGCAGCCGTGAGTGTTAATACTGCAAATTTCGCAAAGCTCAGGCATGCGTTCCTCCGATAGCTCCACTTCCGGTAGCCCGTCTTGCTACCTACAGTCATCCGATCAGTTTCGTCGAAATTGACTAATCCGTTGATGGTGAAGCAAGGATAAGCAAACGTGAGGTGAGCAAAGAGGTGCATCGCCTTTTCCATTTGTCTTACTGCGTGCGCGATGCATCTAGAAATCGTGATCAGCTTGACCACTTCACCATAGGTTTCTGCCGTACGAAGGTTCATCGGCCGTCGATGAGCACCAGTGGAGGTGACCAGCGATAACAGGAACAACCTTTAAGGCGTTGAGCGACTTCTACTGGAACAGATTGAGCAATGGCTCTCCGCAACATTTACCACTAGGTGCCCAACAGGTGGGCGGTGCGTGGTAAAGGATGGTCCAGTCAGCGAAGGCCTACGGGGAGCGTAAGTTTGACAATAATGGACTTTGGAATTTGGTTGTCGAGGCTGAAAGCGTAGTGAACGCTAAGCCTTTTACGTGCTTCACCATAAGACTCGTATGAGTCCGAAGGAGGCGCTAACTTCGAAGCTCAGTCGTTGTTCGAACTAAAGCAGGTACTATGCGAAGACCGATTACGAAGTTCCAGGATGTTGAAGAGAAACGTGCAGTCTAGACCGTTGGCAAGATGCTCCCGGATAACCCGGCTGTCGCCGAAAGTCTATTGTTCGATCTCAAACAGCACACGACGTGCATTTATTCGCTGGTGAAAGCATATCAACTAATGAAATTTGTCAGAAGCAGATAATTTCTCATCTCCATGCGAGGCTCTAGGAGTGGACAGTAATTTATTGCTAGAAAGAATAGAGATGAACAGAAAGTGTATTGATAGTTCCGTATAGGGTAACGGCAGGCTTTGAAATTGAAAGGTACAAGCTCAGAAAACGAGCGGAGGGCATTTGAACGGTAGTATCCGGATCGTGGAACATACATGGTACATGTTAAAAAATAAACCCAAACAGCAGGAGAGATAATTCTCACCCGTGTTAGGGCAGTATCGGAGAGGGACAAATAACTAGAACCGGATCAAAGCAATAGGTAGTATAAGAGCACGATCGGTGGTTGCATAACCTTTTACCAGTCAAGGGGGTTTCCTCCCCCTTGCCTACCCTGCATTGGGTAGCTTGGTCCGGTACGGAGACACTATTTAGGAATATCAATTGAATTTCCAGGAATGGATGTCCAAATCTTTGGAATAACTCCTAGAAACTATTTCTATTGCATTGTGGGCCATATGCCGATTTGTTTCCTGGAACTGCCATTCTGTAACAGGTTCCCATGGGGCCTCGAGTGACCATAAACAGGCTACAGGAAATCTTGGAAATATGAGTTTCAACATTCATGAAACTTCTCCAGTAGGATATTTCTCATTGTTAATGTAAAACACCTAAATAGCGGATGAGTTTTTTAATCTAACGGTGCAAAAAGAATTGATACGATCAACGAACCAAATTCAAAGTGATTGCTTATAAAAACATGATATTATTCCAACAGGCCTCAAATAGGGGCCTCTTGAGGACTGCTGGAATAATATCATATTTGCATAAACAATCATTTCTAAATTTAAAAAATAGTTCCCGCCGATTATTCATATTTATCAAAAAATAGCTAAAAACTAGCTTAAAAACCCCAGATTTCCATTCTAGATTTACCTTCAGTTTCACAACTAAGATATTATCCTAGGCAACAGAGGGTTGATCTTTCATTCAAATGCCACCAGCGCTGATGTCACGTAAGTGCAATTTCAGGTAACGCGTGGGAAAATAATTGCAACCTTCCACCACGTAGTGACAATTTGGATAAATTGTACAGATCCTGCACCAAATTTTCCTTCCAAATAACTTACAATTTTAAAACAAATGATTGATTTCTCTAACAGCAAAACTTTTCCCATACATTTCAAAGTTAAAATAACGGCTCACTCCACCAACAGTTCCCACCAGCGCGGGGGTGAAGTAACTAACGTTTTCCAACACAAATCTAATGAATCACCATTCATTACCGCAGCTGAGGCATTTCCGCCGCTGGAAGTCACGTCGAGTCCCGAGCGGGGAAAAGTTTTTCGAAAAACTCGGCATGAAAAATGATTTCGCACCTTTCGATTTCTCCGCTCGCATTTGCTTTGAAGGCAGCGGAAACCGAACAAAATTGATGACCATCACCATTTAACTACTCTCAGCGACCGGCAGGCAGCGCAGCAGGACCTGCGAGGACGCTCGCCGATGATGGTGCCAAAAGCTAACTAGAATGGAGTTGGCGGGAGGAAATGGTGAGCTAAAAACATGATTTTCCCCTTTCCTCAAACATCTATCAAAGCGTTACGGTTCGGACGAGGTACAATGTTAGCCAAGGTGGGAGTGGAACTAGTTTCGCTGTTGCAATGTGGAAGATTTAATTAAAATTGAAATTGAAAAATAAATTGAATGATTTTCTACAATGGGTCAATCGGAAATGAAACAAACCAAAGTTGGTGCCATTCGCTCATTGATCGGCGGTCGAGGTCTGTCGAAGATGTAATGATGGAGCAGGATGTTTTTTTACCACTGGTAGAGAGTTTTTCGTTAATTAATGTTCACATCATGATATTTCATTTGTCCAGTTCTTCCTAGTTTTAGAATCAACGATTTGTACATTGGAGGAAATTTCATCACCAACTAATATCTTCTTTGTCTTTTTTTTTTAGCACTTAAAGCTTTTAACTATTTGTTTATTGCTAGCTCTCAGCTGCTCTCCAACAACATAGTAAGTAATTACCAAAGCTTCCGTTGCCAGATACCATTGGCATTACTACAGATTGTGTGGCGTATGCAAGTACAATCATATCCCCATACCCAGCCATGGGAAAAATCGGTTCACTTTGCACACCATATCTCTTCACTTCATACTCAAAACCATAAAAATGTAGTCGTAACCATGTATGATTTGCAGAGATCGAAATTTCACTCAAGAGGCAAAGAAAGTCCATGTTGCTTCTCTCTCTTAAGCAGATTGTCGATGAGTAGCGAACCGTTCACATTTTCATCTCTCCTTTTCGCCGATAATTCATTATCCTCTCTCATGCATATGCGGAAAATATCCCTCTCCAAAATTCTACAGAAAAATATTTTCTCATGTCCCATTTTTCACAGAAAACATGCTACCTAGATCGTATACGGGGGAGCAAAAAACGAGCGAGTCATCAACATGAAGAAAAACTTTGCTTATCGCAGTCAATATATGTCAGAACAAAACATGCAGGAAGACTGGCAGCATATTTTAAGGTGTCAAAAAGTAGGTGAAAAATTAATTATCGGCATCTTGGATTCACTGAAAACAGAAGCGATTTATCAGCCATTCATGCTCTCCGAAAAATTATAAATCGCCGCTGCTTTTCTCGCGAAAGCTGCCGTGTGAGCATCGAATAGTCTCCCCTCGACTTCTTACATTCTCATCTCATTTCTCCAAGCGGGGTGAAAAAGACGTTTCCTCCTCTCTCAAGTAGGCGAGAATTTCGGTCTCTGATGAGTTGTTTCGATTCTGTTCATTACTATTCTGCCGTAATTCTATTCGTAAAAAACAGAAATTGAGCAAAACCGTGACAGCTCATCGCAATGTACGCGCTCAAATCAGCCTCTCTTTCATTTTGTATTACACTGTCCTTTTTATTCTCACGGAAAAAATTACTTCAATTTTCGTAAAAATTGTAACAACTTAATTAATGAGTTGTTCCAATTTTACGAAGAAATGGAGTTAATTTTCCATGAGAAAAAAGGGACAGTATTACAAATGAAAGAGAGGTTGTTTGAGCGTGTGGATGAATCGGATTGCAGCAGGTGAACGCTCTCTCGAGTGCCTATTGTTTACCCGCTGAATCGGTAACGATTGCAATCAGTTTGGTTCAGCTGAGCGAGATTGATTGAATCACACTATTTCTTCAAATAATCATGCTATAACATGATGATTTAACATTTCAAATATGATCTATCATAATGTTAAGTAATCAAATGCAGTATCTCTGCCATGATCATTCCTGCATTCAAATTAATCTCGTTCAGTGTATTCAAATCACTTGCGTGGCAACGCATTCATTCGGGTATAAACCATTTTGCCGACAGTTAAGGCACTAAACGCCAAATTGGCATTGAGGAAAGTCACTAAACGACCAATAGTTTTATAGTAGCCATTGCGAAGATAAATTGACCTTTTGCAAAACTGTGATTTCTTCTAATCACCATATTGCAGTATAAATATCATTGTATGTATGATGTATGATATGTACTACCACCCATTGTAGCACGGGAAACTAAGTCTGACAGCTATGGGATCTCTTGCTGTTAGAATTGATCAAGCTTTAATAACCACTGATTATCCTAATTATGCCATGAAGGGCCAAGAAGGTTGGGTGGATCGATAGAAACATCTACCTTATACGTATCCTCAGGGATATAAAGAATCTCCTCCCAACAACAAAATTGAACAATTGGTCAAAAGAGCAAGCCATCTATCATGAGGATGCCCCAATGGGCGGGGGAGAAGAGCACGACCTCTATTCACAAACCTTTGGCACTGGGGAGTTGGCATTCCCCCTCTCCCCATCCAGAGTGCTTCCAATCGGGTGCCCTGATGGTCCCTCCCATTCCCATGAGATTAGTTATATAATAGTGGATATATTTATGTAAATGAAAAATACTACAAGCATTTGGTTGATACTGAAATGCAAGATATGTTGTAAATTGTGTATCTGTAGAGTTCGTAGGTCCATGCTTACGCACGTTTTTGTTCGTTTTCAGCAATTTACTAAAAACGTGGTTTGGGGGTATCCTGAAATTTTTGTTAAATCTACTTAAATTTTACAGAACTAACATTTATACATTTTATTTACTGTTGCCGTGGTCACTATTTGCAGCTTGATGTTGATTTTGTAACAACAATCCGCTTTTATTTTTGCTGGCCTAATAATGTTTGTCTCCGGAGTTGGGAAAGCAGGGAAGATTTAATTGACAGGGAGTTAAAGACAAATGGACATAAAAAAACAATAAGCAATGGTAAAATAATCTATGAAGCAAAATCTGTAAAACAACATCATCAACTGCAATGATATTGTGAGTTATGACATAGTAATGACAAAAATTGAACTGTAAAATCAGACACTAGCCAAACGGCACACAGCGCTGCACGAATCAAATCAGCTCCAGATTTAGTAAAATGTCCATTCGCAAACCGGAAATAAAAAATCATTCAGTAATAAGTGCAAAAGCCTACCACAGATTCCGTTGCAGCTTCTTTTCGTTCAAGGCACTAGATACTTCTTAATCATAAGAGGAGAAAAAGATGAAAATAATAATTGGACATATAAGACATAAATTATTAAAAGTATGTATAACCTTAAAGATAAAAATTATAAAATTATTTTAATATTATTATATAAATCACAAAACACAAGTAATGATAAAAATGGTAATGATGATGAAAAAATGAATGGAAATGGTAATGAATAGACAATGTAATATAAGATAATACATATAGTGAAGGAATATTGTAAAATGAACTTAAAATTACATGTGTGGCAACTGCTGTTTTGTTGCAATTGTAGACAAACTTGCGTATCCATATGAACCAAAAAACTTAAACAATGTTTGACAGCCATGGTAATTTTAAATTTGGATTTTTTTACAATGCTGACCTGAAAGACCTGAAAGATATGAGCATGGAAGAATTATGCCGTGATTTACAGGTCGCACCCTCACTTCGATATTGTCAAATGACAACATTGCCCAGACTACGCCAACCAGCGTCTCCATGTTTCGTCTGGCAGCCAGGTGTGATCATATGACTCGTGGAGGCGTGAGGTAGGAACCTGTGAGGACCAGAGGTCGGTCGCACCCTCCTTAGAAGTTGTCAACTCACTATTTGAAGCCCAAGTATAAAATATCATTGAAATGTGGAAATACCAAATTTTAAATGTAATGCAAATGAACATGTGGAACAGAGCCCAATTTTGGCATTCTTTTAGAAAAGCTTATTGAATGAGAGGCCCCCCACCACCCTTCCAAAAGGGAAATGGGTTTCAAACCACCGTAGAATAAATTCTTGCCTTCAAAAACCTCCTCATGCCAAATTTGGTTCAATTTGCTTGAAATTTCTTGAGTTTTGCAGAAACTTCTGTTTCATTTCTATGAGAACCTCCCCTACCATAGAAGGGGTTTCGAACTACCATAGACACATTTTTTTGCATTGAGTCGACAACTGTGATGGAGCGTGCGTCCCGCAACATAGCTCTGGTCCTCACAAGTTCCTACCTCATGCTTCCACGGGTCAACAGATGACAAAGACCGCCAGCTAAGGGTTGCGTACGTAGCTGGAAGTGCAGCTCAGGGCACTGTTGTCTTTCTGACTTCAGCCAGATTGAGGAGGTGCGTGCCGAGCGTCTGTCCCACCAAGGAGGTGCGGCTCAAACAGCGGTTGAGTAAGAAACGCTGTATCTCGTCAGCTATACCTTAGGAGGCAGTCCCACCAACGAAATGTACGCCAGCGCGGTAAGATAGCATGCTGAAGTCTTACTCATACAACAGAAAAATGTAAGTATTCTTTTATTTTTGTGAGATTTTTCCTCATTTTGTTGCCCACAAACTATTTTATAAGGAACAGTAGAAATTTGCAATATCCCAGTACATTTACTAGTGCAAAATAAAAACAAAAATAAATGTGTTATTTGAATCTCAAAGTTCAGTATAGCCGTGAAATTTTCATTTTTGTCTTAACTTTTTATAAATCTTTTATGCTAAAAATGATCTACTGTTCCTTTAACAACTATATAACGGGGATTCCCTGTGGGGTAGCCTAAGGCAGTCGAATATTTGTTGACTGGACAAGGGTTCGTGGAGTCGCCAGTCCCTTGTCATGCGAAGACACCGCGGCCTTCTGGCCGTAGTCTTCCGAAGGTCCTCACTGAGATCGGCTGACCCTGCTACAAGAAGCCATCACGTAGGCTATTCTCCTCAGAACAACCTGCTGAGAATAGTCCTGCAGCCATAGGTAATCCTTGCACTGATGGTGGGTTCTTATTACACATCACATCACATCACCATATACACATTTTTTGCTTCCAAAAACTCTTACGCGCTAAATTTAGTTTCCTTTGCCAGTTAGTTCTCCGAGTTATGCATAAGATTGTGTTTCATTTGTATGGGAGCCCCCTTTTCCTATCATAAGAACCTACCCCAAAAACCCTCCATACAAAATTTCACGTCGAGCAGTTCAGTAGTGTTTGAGTCTATAAGGGCCGAGCAGACAGAAATTTATTTTTTGTAGACTGCATTAGTGATCTGCAACTGCCGGACGACAAACGCGTGAGGCCGCCTATACCGGTGAGGTGACCGGCAACGATTGTGATACGATGGTCGGTGGTAGTTGGTAGATGAACAGATTTACCCTACACAAGGTAGAGCTGCTGGTGTGTGTTACCACGCAGAGATGCGAAAGCCAAATTGAGCTTGACGCTTGCCATTTGCAATTATTAACGTTATTGCACTGCTTAAATTGTACATTTTCTTCTTCAGAAAATAAATATACGATTTATAAAATATATTTATAATAAATATCGAGGAAAAATTGAACCTTCGAATAACGAAACTTCCAAAGTAACGGATTGCGGAAGGAATAAACTAATTCCATTGATTGTGGCTGGACAATGCGTACTCTTATTTCTTGTTCTAATTGCCAGGTTAATAATATACTACTGATAAAATTATCCGAGGTTTCAACTTAAGATGTAATGCTTAGATTCAAAGATACAAAATCTACAAAGTATGTAGAAAACACTACAATTTGTTCAATTATGTCGTGTACATAGATTTGATATTAGAAAATATATTGTGAGTCAAACGTTATAACAGTGGATGCGTATTTTATTCTGTCCAGAACTGTATTTGAGCAAAAAATGGGTGAGCTTTAGGAGAGAATAACGGATAAATTAAAAATTGTCTAAAAATCTTGAGGAAATCCCCACAAAGAATATCTTGAAAATTATATGATGTTTTTGAATACTTTTAAAACTAAATTAAATCACGCAAGTTGTATTCATAAAATTTATGAAGTAGTGTAGAGCAAACTATT
>JASCZW010012314.1:0-28895 GCA_034211315.2 Aedes japonicus
CACAAATCGTCAAAAGGTCGAAAGGAACAATTCTGGATTAACAATAGAAAAGGGCCTATCAACATTTGTAAACAAACAATTCTGAGCCTATTTCCTCGTAAAGTGTAGGCCACCCACGCAAACCAATACCAACATCATGTATGGGAAAGTTTCTCCTACACGACAATTGTTGGTTTGCGTGTATAGCAAACGGCTTGCGAGAATAAGGGCTCAGAAGTGTTTTTTTTTTACAAATTTTGATAGACCTTTTTCTCTATTGTTGATTCAGAATTGTAAACAATGACTTCAAACGTTAATTTCCTGGAAATGCCAGCTTGCTAACCTCTATATCCACTACCGACGGGAAGGGAATAACTCCGTGTATCTATTTCTGGTGCTTTTTTGTTTGTGGGGGCAAGCAGATCCCAGAAAAATACAATAGAAGTCATTGTTTACAAATGTTTCCTTCGACCTTTTGACTATTTTGTCTAGAAATCGAATTCGTTTTTGATACAGTTCCAACCTGGATCGGGTATCAAAATTGGGTCGGCTTGTTGTGTGTTAAACATCAGCGTGTTCGTCTTTATTTGTAAAGGCCGAGCTGCAATGGGGAGCGCAGCGGTGCGGTGCGGCAGTTTTTGACAGTTCTAGACAAAATCGTCAAAAGGTCGAAAGGAACAATTGTAAACAATGACTTAAAACGTAAATTTCCTGGAAATGCCAGGTTGCTTACATCTATATCTACTACCGATGGGAAGGTATTAATTCCTTCTATCTGTTTCTGGTGCTATTTTGGTTGTGGGAGCAAGCAGATCCCAGAAAAATACGCAAGAGGTCATTGTTTACAAATGTTACTTACGACCTATTGACTATTTTGTCTAGAGTTAATCCATATACACTGAAGAAACAAAGTACCCAAAATTAAGTTCATTTCATCCAACTCCGGAGTTCCGTACGGGAAGCCAAATTTGAGTATATGCCATAGTACTCAAATTTGAGTAACTGTATCCAAAGTTTATGGTGGGTAAATTTAACCTAATGCAATAAAACTTGTAAAAACCAAAAAATGAGCACTTTTCCGCACGGTTAGTTAGCAAATGTTATACATCATTTAAAATAAACAGCCTTTCTCGTGACGATAGAATAAAAACATGAATATAATATAATATACTTCAAATAATAAAAGTATGCAAATGACTTCCAGTTTTACTCAAAAATGAGTTGTCAATGGAGTACTCACCCATTGAGTAATCTTTACCTAATTTGGAGAATCAAATTTACCCATCTCTCCAGTTCAACAACAGTTCTCAATTTTAAGTTTAAAAGTACTCAATTTTAGGTACTTTGTTTCTTCCGTGAATGTTATGTCAAAAACTGCCGCACCGCGCCGCTGCGCTTCCCATTGTAGCTCGGCCTTAACTCGTAACGGGTTGGGGTTTACACTGACAATAAGTTTAGGTATCGCAGGTTGGAACTAGGGTCAAAAACGAATTCGGTATAATTCACTGTTCTCTATTTAATTTAAAATGAAGACATCTTTAATATGAAAGTTCTTTGTAACGAATAATTAGCATTCATCTTAGCAAAACAAGCGATGCAACAGTGTTGTGCTCACTCATTTTTATATAGTTAAACTCATTTGCTGGTAACTCGTTTCAAAGGTTGTGTTTCAAAATATGAAAACGTTTGGGTGGGTCCGTAAGCAGATTACGCAAAACCCGCGAATATAGGGAAGAGAATCTTTTTCCAAAAGCAAGTTCACATCCACAGCACTAGAATCAAGCCTTCGATTGACAGAATAAACCCAATAGATTGGGTCGAATAGCCCGCCCTTGTTCCGCGAAATTTTAATAATAGGGATGAGGTTGGTCCCTATTCAAATCGTTTCACTTGGGTGCCCTGATGTTCACGCAATTTCCCCGTTATATATTAGGTCGTGGATATTGAATATATTGGGTAATGGTCATTTGATTGTTGGTTTTTTTTAACCAGTTTATTTATTTGTACGGCTCAATCGCGTGAGCTTTACGAAGCCATAAGCAATGTTTGTGGGTTACACACAAAAAGAAACTATGTTTTCAACAAACTATGGTTCTTCTTCTTTCGTGGTGGCGATATAATGTTTGCATCTTCTTGTTCCTTTGCGATTCTAGCTGACTCTTTGTGTTTTCTGATCCCCGTTGCAATAAATGCGGCGAACTGTATCAACGCTAGATCACGAGTATTCATCTCCTTCGGTTCATCGTTACGAATTTCGGTATCCACTTGCATCATAGCAGCTTCCTCCATTTCATCTTCCAGCATCTTTAGCGTGTCCGATTCCTTATCACATGTACCTATTGCCTTCAGTCTACCGGTCTGTTCCCTTTCCTGTCGGCGCACTTTCGGCTGACTCCGAGCATTCCGCTCGGGACAGGAAGCTATCAGGTGTCCCTCTTCCTAGCAGATGAAGCATTTATCCTTGTTGCCTTGGTAATATATATTTCCCTTCCGGCTGGCAAAATGCAGCAATGACGGGATTTCCTGCTTCAAATCCATGTACGCGCCACGCACACCAGTGTAAGCGGGTATTCCCAGCTCCGCCGGAAACTTCTCCCGCACGATGCGTTTTACGCGTCCATACTTAGATAACACCGTAACAATCTCCTTGTCGGGAACTTCCGGTGGGAGATCGTATATTCGCACATAGCAGATATGATCCTGGGCATGCGACATGTGCACTTTGACCTTTTTTCCATTCCCATAATGGAATATCAGTTCGTCCGAGTTGGCAGTCAGCGCGTGCAACATTGACCGCGTGCAACATTAAACTTGACGAGAAGGGACTTTTCATCTGCTATCCTATAGGCAGCTTCAATTTCTTCAAGCTCCGCATCCAAGCCTTTCACGAAATTTGCAACTTCGCCTAAGGCTGGTTTATCCGCTCCATTGCCGAAGGTAAATCGCACAGTATTTCTCAACTCGCACATATTTGCTACCACAAAAGCGACCGGGTTGATGAAATAAGAACAATGCAAATTGATTACAATGCCGTAGAGAAGAAAGCTATCGCAAACAAAACAATCAACCGTTCCAATCGAAAGCAACAAGAGAACTGGGATTTGATTGTTTACCTTGTGTTAAAAAATTTGGCTGAAGGTAAAATTGGTTAGGGTTTATACAGTATGTCCAATAAAAAAATGCGAAAATCCATACATCAGTTTCAAATAAGTTTTTTCATAGAAAATAATAAAAAATAAGAGAGCATACCCCCTCAATGTATGAGTCAGTCATCGAGTTCCATGCCTTGGTAATGGAAGCTTTTAGGGCCTGAACATTAGCCTAAACATATGCCCTTATTGAGTAATCCAAAGGATTCAAGTCCGGGCTGCTAGGAGGCCAAATGTCCTTTGGCCAAAATTCCATGTTTTCCTTCAGACACGCTTGAGTTCATTTTGAGGTATGACACGCTGCTCCGCTCTGTTGGAAAACAACGTGTTGGTGTGCTCCAAAGTTGGTTTTCATCCATGGCAGAACGTGGTCCTTCAAAATGTTCATGTAAACCTTGGTATTAACGTTTACTCCAGCTTTGATAAATACTGAAGGCATTTTCAAGCCATTGGACGCAACTGCCCCGACAACCATTACTCCGGCCGGATGGTTTGGTTGTGAACTTGAATTTCACATTCTCTGGAAAATCCTCATTCATCTTCTTCAGCGAAATAAACCTGTCTGTACGTGTGTTAGATACGGGATCGATGGTGAACATTTTCTCTTTTTTAATGCTGAACGTTTCGAGCGCTCCAGCCGTAGTTGTTTGATTCGGTCCGTTAAAAGGTACTCTTGCCCTGGCCGAACATGTCAAGTCATCATTGACGAATGGTTGCATGGTAGTTTTTGAAATATCAGCTTCCTTAGCCAATTTCCGGATCGAGCTGATAGGATGTCTCTCACGGATCTGATGACTTTTGGTGTGCGAGCGGACCGTGGACGGCCACTTCTAGGTTTCTGTGGACGTGGGCGATCAAGGAGTGAACGTTTGGGTACGATAAACGGTAGCCAGGTGGTATCCCACAATCGTTACAATTTATTTTACAGGCTTTTGGAAGAGCAGCAAACTAGTCACAACCTCCTTTGCGTACATTTTTTCAATTTTATTACTTGCGAACCACTGTTTTGTTTACATCGTCTCAGAGTAAACAGTCAGATGATTACACACACGCATTAAAACAGATGATTACACACACGCATTAAACCCAAAAGTAAGTATTGAAAACTTTCGCATTTTTTTTATGGGACATAGGATAGGATAGGGAAAAGAACAGGAAAAGAAGATAAAGCATTAGTGATCGGTAAAATGCTTTGTGAATTTTTGATTTTCATGGTGATATTCTCACAACGGTCGTTCAGAATGGTTCGAGATGCATGTGAGAGATCATTCCCGTTGAGTTTCCGCTCGTTTACTCAATTCCATCATGGCTGGTTATAGAAGGCAAGCAACGTTTTACATCGTGCTACATTTAGGAATACCAGAGCAATGATCCCCCATCGAATCTTTAAGTGTCCATTTAGTTCAGGTACCTTTGAATGTTGATGGGGCAGCCGATTCACACATGAAATATGCCGCGACCTACTCGACAGAACGACTTTTCTGAACCGAGGGGCAGGGTAACTAGCACCAACATCATAATAGGCAAATATTATCCTTTATGATGGTTATAATTTTTATCGAAGTACTGAAAGTTTCAATAAATTTACATTGAATCTACAGTGTTGTTTACAAAATCATAAAATAATCATAGATATCAGAATTTGATCAGTGCTCGTTTAGCCTAATATAAATTCAGCCTATGCATAGTAGGCAAGAATGGACCCAAACCTCCAAAGAATAGAAGGAATTGAAAAAGTTCAACGGAAATTATTATTAAAGGAAAAACTCTCAAATTCAATGATGTCAAATTCAGTCACCGCACGCAACTGTGCGCTGAGATGCAGCAACACGAAGAGTAAGAGACTATTGCAGGGTAGCCACAGACTCGGGAAATGCGGGAAATATGCAGGAATTCGGAAAAATCGAGAAAATGCTCGAAAAAGTCGGGAATTTCAAAATCCATCGGAAATTTTGGTCAAATGAAAGGAACCATACTCACACTTTTGTAAATTTTTTGAGAAGCATTTTTGTCATCAACTCGGTTCAACGATCTCATTAATGGAATGAAACGGTGTTTGTTTTTCTGAAAATCCAGCATTGCTGAAGAAGATACCTTAGTGCTCTATGGATGGCCGACTGGCGTTCAAAGAATTGACTGCGGAAATCAGGGATCTGCGAGCCAGCCCTGGCTTTGAAGTTCTCTATATCGTAAGCTGCGGCGTAAACGTCGTACACAATTCCTTCAAGGAGGGGGCTAAGACAAACGAATTAGCATGTGGATCATTTTCTGCTGGCTTTGTTCAGTCTGTTCAAAAACTTACCGCTTAGAAATTCGAACTACACGGCCGTGACCGTTGAGGTTTCGCACATGACTTACTATTGTTTTTATTTAACTAGATTGGACCTCCTTAGGTGATCGCTTTAACTGAAGCATCGCTGCTGCATGTAGGGTCAGTTAATCAGGGGTCACTATTTTAATCAGTTGTTAGGAAATAGGTCTAAAACTACTACATTTTCCAAATTATTTCACTTAAATCGATCATAAGCTCTATCTATTGGGCTTATGATTCGATGTATAAATCACGATTGATTACCAATTTATTACTGTCATTTTGAAGATTTAAAGTTCATCATCTAGAAAAGCATCAGTTTCTTACCTGCTGAAGAAGTTATCTCAAATTTTGCCTTTGTGTATTTTGCATTTAATCGCGTGTACCGTAGAGCATGACTTCATCAGCTCTCTCTCTCTCTCTCTCTCTCTCTCTCTCTCTCTCTCTCTCTTCTGTCTCCCTCTCTCACTCCACTCAACTACATATCTAACAGCTAGGCTTGTTGCTAGAATGTAATGTTGAACATTGAGTTAAATTTATTTCATATTTAGATAATCTGAAATCACTATTTATTTCATATTTCTTCCAGTCATTAGAGGTTGATCTTTGCTTATGATTATATTGTCCATCATCTGGCACTATCATATGCAATACAAAATATGTTTCGGAGCTGTCCAGTAGTACATATAGCCACTACATTCATAGTCTGGCGAATACAACAACGGGAGCCAATTTGAAATGTCATTTAGTGAGCCAATCGAGCATATCTCGAGTAATTCATGTTCATGGCCTAAAAGCCATCTGTAAATAATGACTTTAAATACTCGATTTCTCTTGAATCTTTAAATCGCTCTCGTGAAAATAAAAGCAGCATTTGGTTGAAGAATGTTAGTTCTACCATATGTAGTAGCAGGATATAGTGGGATTCTCTGTGATTCGCGGAAATCAACGTTTAAAGTCATCGTTCAGAAATGGCTTTCAGGCTCCTTAACATGAATTAACTCGAGATATGCTCGATTGGCTCCGCACAACTGACAGATTCAGATTGCGCCCCCGTCGCTGCTATCCGCCAGACTATGAATCTAGTGACTATAGTAATACCCAACGATAAATCGACATGGAGTTTTCATAAGGGCCAACGTCGCAAACGTAAACAATGGCTTCCGCAAATTTATCTAGAATGCTAACATAATCATAGTGAATTGCTACGATAATTGTACAGAAGAGGAGTTCCCCTTTACAATGGAAGTGGTAGTTTACTTGAGCGAGTATGTATTTTCAAGAAATTTGCAGAAGAAGCCATTGTTTACGTTGAGCGGCGACTATGACATCACTGTTGCTTTACAGAGAGCCCATGTTTCCTCTCTTCTTTGTTAACCATGGATATAGCGACCCAGTATTATAACGTGAGGCCTGCTGTCTCTTGCATTTGTTTGTTTTTAAGCGAAGCATCCCGTTTGTCGTCACAACACTTACATTTGCGTGAGAGTAAATAAAATAAGAAATACACATTGCCAATCTAAAGATCAACGACAAACTAAAAGTTCGGTCGTGTACGTCTGTCTCATAACCTGCTAGTAGACGAGTTTGTGATCGTAGCAGGTAGCTGACGTGCCGCCATATTTTCGAAGCCAACATTGGATCCGTCTTCGTATGGTTTGCTTACAAATTTTAGCTGAATTCAACAGCTGTCAGTGGGGCCCATGATTCTGGGCCCGTCGCGATGTTAGCTCTTTTCAAGACAAAGGCAATAAGATAGGGGTGCCAGCTACCTGGATCGTAGCAATCGACATGTTTTGGTTGATTGTTTTCGAGAGCGGATAGGTAAAACGAAGGAGCGAAATTGACGTTTGCAGCAAATCTATTTCAGTTTGCCTTCACACACATGCACGGAAGCGCACCAATACAATATTGTTAGTTTATGTACAGATTACGGAGGTGAAGAAAACATTTTTCTAATCGAAAAGTCCTGCAATTGGGAACTTTATTCCATGGCTATGAAATTTTCTGAGTCTAATGCTCGTTGCTGAAGGTATGTATTTTCGAGTTAATTGACCGAAAATACAACAATTAAAACCATCCATTCAATCTAGTGATGAAACTGGCAAGAACAGATTCAGCCTTATCCTGAGTAACGTGACTCTCCATTTGATTTGCACGTCACCTGACAAACAAACCACAAAAAAAACAAGATAATCTGTTTTGAGGGATTGTTTAGAAATTTTTAAAAGATTCAACTCAACGAGATCCGTCGGTATTCGATGTTGAATGGCGTCCGGAACAAGGCAAGTCTTCGACCACTTCACGACCACTTTTGAACTCTTATACCAATCGTTCGTTCTGGTTTTCGAAAGAACAGATTCCCGAGGGCTTTTTGCAACGTTTTTAACGATTCCGCACATGAAATTTCATTGGAAACGCAAAGCTTCAAACAAACTTTTTGCTCGACAAAATTATGCATGGTGAAATACGGCAAATTACAAAAACTTGTCTGATGTAAACAGCTGCCAAACAAACAGTAATGCTTCGATCACGCTAAAATTTCTGACAGATGTTAGTTGAAGATGTACTTACTTATTCAAAAAAATAGGATCGGTTGAGAATGGTTCATTACAAATTCCCGGTACTTTTTGATCATACTGTATAATTGTAAGCTACTTGTCTTTCAACATTAAGATCCGATTTGGTTCCTTTATCTTCGATTTATGAATTCTAAAGGGTTTGCTGTTTAGTGAATACCTGTAACTAGAATTAGAGAAAATTAGTATTTTCCATTTAATTCAACTACCTTGCTTATCTTCGACAGATACGCGTATTTCGCACAATGTGATCTTCTTCACGTCAATAACTCGACTTGATTTATGGTTTCTTTCGGGCCCCTTTTTGTTTTTAGGCATATGGTTTGTAAAATACCTATACATTTCCCAGAAACTCTGTCGCTAGCAGCTTCGAAAGAGATGTTTTGAATTTTGATTTCGTAGTTCTTGCATGATTGCTGAACAACTGAAACACAAATAATAAGGAAATTTAAAAATTTAGAGGAATTTAAAAATTATGGATGAATGGCTTTCTCCGCATCATTTGTATTTGTGTGAATTTAATACTAGTTTTTCAAGTAGGGTAATAAGCTGTTGTTGATTTAATTTTTGTTTGTTCTTACGAGTAGTCATGAACATGCTTGATGACAAATGGAAAATCGAGAGCCATTTATTTAACGCAGATGTGTGTTGTGGTTCGTAGACCTTTATATGTTAGTTACATAAATCCCATTTCCTAACGAGAAAGAGTAAACAAAGAAAGCATAAGTTGTGACAATTTTCAATCTTTCCAAGTAGCTAATTTTTTTTGTCAAATTTTCTTCTCTACTGAGTATATTCCAAATGTTCGCACTGAGCACTTAGTTGTTATTATTAGTTGAACATTTATCTAAATAATTCGTCTATGGCTAAATTCCAAACAGTCAAACCAACTTCCAATGTCTTTCTCTGTTCTCTTTCTCTCTTCTTTTAGATATTGTAAGTACGAACAAATGGTCCCAATGTCAGATCTGTAAATTGGTCATAACGTCTGTAAATCTTTGGCGACACATGCGAACGCAACACACAAACCAACAACCACAAAAATGTAACCGTTGTAACAAACAGTTCAAGAACAAATACAGCCTACGCGAGCATGTGCGAATGGCTCATGAAAACAAACAGCAGCAGCCGGAACAGCATGAACAACAGCAACAACACTCACTCGTCACCGGTGGTAGTGGAGGTTTATCACCACGATCGAGCTCACTTCCAATGGGTTCGGTACTGGAAGGCAACAGTCCCGCGGAATCGGTAGATGCTTCCACGGCGGTTGGACTGAGCGTGTTGTCCGAAGCGCACTTGACTGCAGCATCAGCAATGAAGCTGTTCTGATTTTAGGCTTCGTTACTAGATCATTAAAAGTACAAACAGAGAGTCATTGGACGCAAAGCTAATGATAGTAGATCTGAAATAAGTTTTAAGCTAGTCAAAATTATTGTAAATATATGTGTAAACGAAGGACTTTATAACTCCTAATTGTACAATTGTATTAATTAAATGTCAGTGATATAACATGTTCTATTTAATTATAAGACAAACGTAAGTAATAAAACGCGAAATGATTAGGAAACACGTATATTGATTTGTAGTTCGTTTAGAGCTTTGTTTATTATAAGAAACGTTCCCACTTCGCATCTTTTGACGGTTGAATTTATCTTCTATACTTAAAATACTTCATTCATTCAATTTTTTTATCGTTTCAGTTTCCAACACTTCCGAGAGTAAACAACTGCACACCTGCTCCGAGTGTCATCGGCAGTTTTGCTCAATGAATGCAATGAAACGACACAAGCTAGCCAAGCACAGCGAAAACAAGGTATCCTACAGCTGCGTGATGTGCAACGCGATGTTCAAAACGAAATGGTCCCTGTCGACACACAAGAGCAAGTATCATCGTGACAAGGTAATGGTTCTCCCGGTTAAGACGGAAGTATCCGATAGTACACCTTCTACACCTACCGCAGCCATAATCATCACTACAAGTAGTACAACACCAGGGACACCGACGGCAACTCCGGTACCAGTTGCGGTGCGTAAACTCGGGCAAACCACGGTTACACCGGCGAACGTGAGCAGGAAGACCATTCAATTATCCACCAGCGGGAGCAGCACTCCATGAGGAAAGGTAATTTCGGTAGCTTCCGGCAAATCATCAGAACCGCAGAATCAATCACCGGAAGCGAGAAAATCTATTAAGACAACTAAGTTATAAAGTAAATGATATTCGAATCGTAAGTTACGATGGCTAGTAGCGCTTTGTACAAATGCAAACTGTGTTTTGAGTTTATTTTTTGTTTTAACAATAAATGTGAACATGAAAAGTTAATAGTTAACAGTTCGTTCGCAATATCTCAATTAAATTTTGTTCAATTTAATTTGAAGTCTACTACTTTACTTTAAAAATTAAATTAGGAAAGAAAAATTAAATAAATGTGTTAGAATTTTCCACTGCTAGATATTGCATATTGCATTCCTAGTTGTGTGAAGGAGATTTTCAAATTATGGGATAACTCTTAGCCGTCAGTAGAACTTATCGGATGGAAAAATCAAATACTTTTAAGCTGATGACTGTAGTGAAATGTTTGTCAATAAGAAGTCTTTTCATATGTGAAAGTTTAGTTTCATTTCGAAAGATAAGCCTTGGTGGGAGTTAGATACTATCGTTCGAGTTGAAAACCGGAATGGGCTTTTAGCGGTAGTCTATTTTACTCTCTATGCTTACATCGACCAAGGAAGTACATTACCTGGCCTAGACTTGGTGGTTAATGACGTCGTGATAATAAAGGTGATTGGCCAAAATTAGGGCTCTACTTATCCGAATTTCACCCGCTAACAACTGTTGAGCACATTCGAAACATTGCTTCCTTCCTGTTTGCATTTAACTACACGGGCTGATGGTGTAGGTCTAGTCTCCAAATGGAGTGGATATGGCGACGCTTGCACACGGCCTGATGGGATATTATTCCGTGAATTCGTCGACCAAACAGTGTCCTACACCAAATTGCATCACGGAAAAAAACGCTATCGAAAATTACCTAGTTGTCCGATCCTTTTCAAACTTTTAGACAATTAAACATAGCCCATTTGTAAGCTTTTGGCACATGTAAGGTGAATCGCTGCTCCATGTATTTTTTCCTATCTTTTATCTCTCTCTCGCAAACTCACCCTGCTATTTTAAACTGATAAATCTCGATTGTTAGTGAATGAACATCGAATGAAACTCCATCAGATTGCTCACAGCAAGTAACTACAAACTGATGTGATTAAATTTTCAATATCTAGTACAGATTCTGAATTATATCAATTCTAAAAGTTGATCCTTAAGTCGAGAATGCCTCAGCGTATGCCCTTAAACGCTCCCATGTTACGCTTAATTCCACTTATTAGGTTCTGTACAACCTCTGGCTGACCAACAGCAACAATATCGCATCTCCAATCTGCTGTTGAAAGCCAACGTTAAGATTCCTACTTTCCCATTCCTACCCGAATTATTGTAATCCCTAACCTCGACAAAGCCGCGAGTTTTTCGGATTTCAAAAATTAACAAATAGTTAGTAAGTTATTGTCGTTATAAAAATGAAAAAGAACTCGGCTCCGTTATGCCTATGCCACTTGAGCCTCACAAATAAACGAGTAAGTTTAAAAAAAATCTCTGGCTGTAGCTTCTTCTGTACGGAGGCCTAATTTTTCTTCATGTCTTCTTCAGATTTCACCACCTTGAGATGCTTCCGTAGTGCTGCTTCATCAAAGCCCAGTATTTTTTGAAGGGCCTTAGTCCCGGTGCGATATGGGGGTTCATGTCCTAGGGTACGAAAGTGACCCCGTTGGCTTCGTACCAATCCAGGACAACATTTGAATAGTGGCACGAAGCTGGATTCGGCCAGAAAATCGTAGGTCCCTCGTGTTTCTTCAACAGAGGCAGCAGACGCTTCTGTAGACACTCCTTGAGATAGATCTTCCCGGTATACCTATAGTCACGAATGGCGCACTTCGTTTGCCACATAAGCAGATCGCTTGCCAAATCATGTAATTCTTGGCAAACTTTGAAAGTTTCTGCTGCCTCACTTCCTCCTGAACATCAAACTTGTGCTGGACGATGAAGAACAGTAGTCCCGGAAGCTGCCAGAAGTCCACCTTGATGTAAGTTTCTTCATCCACGATGAGACAATGAGGCTTCTTCAGCATCTGAGGGTACAGTTTCCGGGCCCATGACTTTCCCACTGTATTTTGTCGTTCGTCACAATTTGGAGCCTTCTGCACTTTGTACGTATGCAGTCCCTTCCGATCCCTGACTCTCTGAATGAAAGACTTGGACAGATTAAACTTTTTCACCACATCCCTGACCGAAGCATTGGGATTCCGCTTTCACGATACGCTGGTGATCCTGATCACTAATAGAACGTCTATTTTGACCACATTTCTCCTTCCGTTCTATGCTCAGAGTTTCGTAGTAACGTTCAATCACATGACTCACTGTTGACTGCGCAATTCCGAGTTGTTTTCCAGTGTCCCGATGAGAGAGTTTAGGAATTTCCAGGTGCTTGTGCAAAATCAACTCGCGAATAGCAAATCCGAGTACAGTAACTGTTCGCTAACTGGGCTAAGTGCACAGCTCAGTTAGCGAATGCTGCTCGATAACTGGGCTGACATTTCAGATGTAAATAATTTTCGAGGGGGCTTTCGAACTGATTTCGGTTGGCATATTTCATTGCGCAATACATAAATTACATAATGTTTTTATGCTTTATACGTTATTGCGTTGTAGCATATTGTGCACCCAATTGTTCAAAATATTGTGTATGGGATTACAACTCCATTTCGTACAATTTAACAAATTTTCACTCCTCCACGAACCTTATATGCCTTTCACATGCCTTCGAATTTTGACAACAAGGTGTCAAACACTGATTCTTGATTTATTTTTTACTGGGCTATAGCCAGTTGGCGCCCAGTTAAAAAGCAGCCCAGTTAAACAGCACCCAGTTAGCGAACAGTTGCTGCAATAGATTTTTTTCCAATTTTGGAAAAACAACTGATAGCGATAAAAATACAACAAAAAACAAAAACTGTTAACTATTGGCACCGAAATGTGAAGAGAAATTACCCAATAAATAATTTTCAACAGCGTTTTTTCCGTGATTGAATTTTATTTGGGACACCCTTTACTCAAAAAACTTGCAAGCTTCCAACGGCAATTTTCGGACAACAACATAAGGCTTTTCATGCGGACGGCTCTAGGGTTACCGATAACAGTTTCTCGCGACATTCTGTAGACGCTTGGAACCCTAAAGCTTCCACAAGAGGTGAGTATCATTCTGCTTGACGACCCTATCGAATTGGTAGGAGCTTTTCGGAAGCAACTTTACAGAGTAGGCCCAAATCAGTGACGCAGTATTTTGTTTCAGTGTGGAATTCTTCTAGCCATCGGAAGAGCCATCTGGTTGCCAGCCTATTAGAGAGGTCTGATTAATATGTAAACAAACTAGTGTTCGCTAGATTCCGTCGACAGCCGTCGAAGTGCCTAAGAAAAATATGGATTTCAAAAGACAACGGATTTTGCAGTTGCATTTGGCGGGAAAGCGTTCTGTTGGGGGCATACCTACGTCACTGCCAACTTATATCGGGCAACCCGATGTTCGACCACCAACACTTCCAAACACAGCAGCTATCAACCTATTGTAAACGAACTCATTAGTCACTTTCCCCAAACCATTCTGTACACTCAAAAAACAATGCACCTTATATTTAAGTGCAATCACCTATAGATTTGGGCAAAGTGCAAAGTTATTGCTCTGTATTGGTGCTGCACTTATTTTTTATTAAATGTGGTCAAATACTTTTCATGACCCATAGAGTAGTTAACCATATGTGCAATAAATATATAGTCTTTAAGTGCAACAGCTGAATAGATATTAATTATAGTGTACATGGATTACATTAAATTGTCCTAGCAAAATTCAAATGAGTTTTGTAATACGTTTTATGTGAAAAGGCGCATGGATTGTATTTCATCATAAAATTTATTTTATTATTTCGTTTTATTACATGCATTTTGTGGTATGAACTGCAGCTCCACAGCCGGAATTTAAAACGCCAACGTTTGACCACAGCCAGTCTTGGCAGAACCAATCAAATCACGCCCCTCAAGCAGCGGCGGAATAGCTTTAGCTTGAATGTCGGTCATTTTTGTGAATCCCATTTCTGCGATCGCCTTCAACGTATTGTCCGACACCTTACCACGAAGTGAATCGAATTCCTGATTGCCTAGCAGTATTTCGTATGCACTGCTGCTTCCAACCGGAGACGCTTCTTGTTCTTCAGCATCACCATCTTCCTCGGGGTGACCATTTTCTTCATCATCGCTTTGCTTCGGACGCTTCACAACTATAAAAACAAATCGATCAAAAATCCAGAATATTCATACTTTCATAAATAACTTACCGGCTTCCTGGATCTTACGTTTTTCTCCTTCTTGACGACCTTGGAGGATTCCAGTTCAAGCTCAAAATTTTCCTGAACGGATGCTGTAATTTTGTAAATAAAAATTCGAGGTAAACAAAACACGTTTCTCCCGGCAATCGAATACGAATTTCGTCTCACCTTTCCCATTCTAAACAATCGCTTTTGATAGGCCTGTCGCTTTGTTTTTCAAATTAGATTTCTGCTGATTGTTATTCGCACCCGGTTTTTTAATTCGTTTTAAGTGCGAAGATGGATAGAATAGGGCAAAGTGAAAACACACTTGAATGACATTTCTCGCTCCATTGAAAAATATGTGCGGACCATATCAGTCTCATTGGAAACGAACCTGTGTATTAAGTGACGGGTGTTAAAAATTATGTGCGGCAAATGAAAATCATACTGACTCACATGATATCAATTGGAAGCAAAAATTTACCAATTTAAGTGCCAATTTTAATAATAAAAATTATTGATTTATTTTCAGTGTACGCTAGGCAAGAAGGCAGAGTTAGTTCGTCGTGTATTTCTTCATCTCACACCATCAACCTGTTGTGAATTAAACTACAAATTAGGAGACCAACGGGAAAGTTTTTGATAAAATATTGTTGTTATTACTTTAAACTTAAATCTTACTTTCTCGCAATAAACAGTTTGCGCTCGCTAAACGATAAAAACGGCGTGCTACAAAGTGGTATCCGAAACGCCCCAATAACCTCTTTGGCACGTCGTGTGCAGAACGGGTTTGGAATGTGCCGGAAAGTGAGTTGAGCGGACTGACTATAGGCAGCAATTGGTGGCCCAGCAACGTTGATGATATGGTCAGAATGCGAAGCAGTGTGGCAAGCGGTCGCATTTCCGGATGTGTGAATTTCGACGTTGAAAAGAAAAACGATACTTGGATGTGCTCGATCTGTAGGCGCTTGAATCCGCTTCTCGTGCTCTCGTGACGATGCTGGAAACTTCTGAACGAGCCAGCAACCCGTGCTTCCAGCAGAGCACCGACGGCCCAATCAGCGCAGGTGAATTCGATCAGCGAACGTACTCGGCTTAACCTACAACTGCTAGAGGATCAGAAGGCGTATGCGCTGTAGCCAAATCGAACTGGATCACACGAATCATGTTGCTGGAACAACGTAAGCTTACAGGTGGAAAAGGTGTGCGTCATGGAAAAGTTCGATACGAGATCGGGAATGCAATTAGCGGAGAAGTGGAAGCCAGCGGTCTTGGAGGATGGATGGATTGCTTGGATCAGGTCGCTAGCCAGCCAGAATGTGCTTACTTCTTCGCAGACCAGTGTAAATTACGTGGATGGTGTCATCGAGTCAAATAGATACGTCTACACGTCTTTAGTGGTAATTACAGAATCAAATGTTTTATTCAGTACTTTGACTTAAGGTTAAACACTTATTTACTGGAGGTACTCGAAGCTTATGTATTGATCAACCAATCGGTGATCACTGGAGAAGGCAGGAATGACCGAAATGTTAAAAGAGAGAGAATGAGAGAGAGACCGCGTAGTCAGCGCTAATGCGCTGCATGCGGTGTGGGAAACTGCATGGCTTGGAAATAGCCATAAAACATTGACACTGTAAATTGACTCTTTCTTAGGAAAATGTTTATGCAGTACATCGGTCGATGACTGACGAGGGTTAAGAATTTATGACAGGGTGACGCAACGTGTGCGTTCTGCTGGGATTAAACTAACTTGGATGACATGTGTGATGCACATGCCACACCATCCTCCTTTAGGGAAAATGATTTCTATTATTTTACTTCGAATGCCTCTCACAATATGACTTTATACTTGTATTCTTATCATCCTATCTATTTCGACGTTCATCCTTCCCTTTCGAAAAGAATGGTTTCACGGAGTTAAAGCATTCTATTATTTTTATTTTTTTTATTATTTTTGTGTTTTAAGATAATGTTATAAAATTTATATTTTACTAAGTCTATTTTTGTGGACATGTTGGGTTTGTTGCGTAAATAAATTGTTTATTAAGACATTAGGATGTTCTATGCTAATAACCTCGTATGGTCCAGAATAAACTCTATCTAACTTTTTTCTGTTTTCTTGCTTTAACCAAACTCTATTCCCTATTGAAATGTCGATAGGTTTTGCTTTTTTTGTTTGAGCATCAATTCTACTGATTTTAGATTTTTCTAATAATTGTCTCGCTTTTTGTGTAATGGTTTGCAGTTTAAATTTTAATTCTGTTATGAAAGATTCGTGATTATAAACGGGATCTATAATATCTATATTTGAGAATTGGCTTGGTAATCTAGATTGTTTTCCGAAAATCAACTCGAAGGGTGTAAAGTTATGCTCTGAGTGAGGAGTGGTATTGTAGCTGAAGGTGTAGTAGGTTAACCAATCATCCCAATCGTCGTGCAAGTCATTTGTGAAGTGTCTAAGGTATTCGTTTAGACAGCGGTGGTTTCTCTCAAGACTGCCTATTGTTTGAGGGTGATACGCAGTAGAGAAATTATGTTGGATTGATAACATTTTGCACATGTGTTCGAATATTTCATTTTTATATTCGGTACCTAAATCTGATTTAATGGTTATGGGGCATCTGTATAAAAGAATGCAATGTTCTACTAAGGCTCTCGCCAATGTTTTCGCTTGTTTATCCGGAATTGGGACTGCAATTATAAATTTTGAAAGTTCACATTGTATGGTCAATGCGTACCTGTTTCCTAGTTTGGATTTTGTTAATGGTCCAATTGTGTCGATTGAAATAGTGTCAAAACATCCGCTTGGAGTATTTGTTTTTGTAAATATTTCAGTTGTGTTTGTTCGATGTTTATTCTGTGTGCACTTATCGCATTGTTTTATATATTCTGCTATGGTGCGTTTCATACTATGCCAATAATATTTTGGTCTAAGTCGTGTCAATAATCTACTAGTACCAATGTGACCACCTGTTGGCGTGTCATGGTTTTCAGAGATCAGTTTTCGGATTATTTCTTCGTCATTTATTATCTGTGCTGGCACATAAATAATAATTGTGACGTTTTTCAATATTGCATTGCATGCTTGTTTGAATACCTCTTGAGGTATTAACTTTATTAAATTGTCATTATTTTTGATTGCTAGCATTTTTATATTTGTTTTAATGGCCATCTCTTCAATCGTCTGCAGACATCTTTTTAAATCTGTTTCACCATTTGTATAGGGTAATTGCACTTGTGCAATAACTCTTTTCAGGTTTTTCGTTAAAATTTTAATACAAAACTTGTTATCGGCCATATCGAAAATAACTTTAGGTATATTGAATGCGTCTAAATTATTTACTGATTCATAAGCTTTGAGGTGATCAATCTCAGTTGCAGATGAATTAGTGTTTGTTACGTCCTTGCTTTCTTTTGTTAGCTGTTTTGTCATGTTTCTTGTTTGTACTGGTAGACAAGACAGATTTTTGAGTTCGTTCGAGTCAATAGTAATACGGGAAAGAGCATCAGCGCTGACATTTTCTTTGCCTTTCACGTACTCTATGTCGAAGGTATACTCTTCTAGTTCTAGTCTCATTCGTGTTAATTTCGACGAGGGTTTTTCATTGAGAATAAATATACGAGCGGACGGTGGTCAGTTTTCACTGTAAACCGTCTGCCGAATAGATATGGTCGGAAATATGTAATCGCCCAATGAATCGCTGTTAGCTCCTGTTCAATGTTTGATTTGTTCTTCTCGCCTTTGGTGAAATTTTTACTTGCATATGCTATTGGGAGTTCAATATCACCATGCAGTTGAGTAAGTACCGCTCCAGTGGCTATTTTGGAAGCGTCTGTGTATAGAATAAATTGTTTGGAAAAATCAGGAAATTTTAAAATTACTGGTGATAGCAATTTCTGTTTAAGTTTGTCAAATGCTGTTTGGCATTCGTTAGTCCACTCGAATTTCGCATTTTTCTTCAATAGCTTGTTTAGTGGAGCTGATATATATGAAAAATAGGGTATGAAGCGACGATAGTAGTTTGTAAATGCTACAAATCGTCTTACTTCATCAGCGTTTAATGGAGTAGGGAAATTTAAAATTGTGGCGTACTTGGCTATATCTGGTTGTATGCCTTGGCAAGAGATATGATGTCCCAGGTAGGTAACATCAGGACAAAAAAAATTACATTTGTTAGGGTTGAGTTTCAAATTGTATTTGCGAAGTGCTTTGAAAACTGTTTCGTTAGATAAAATGCGATAATTCTGAATACTGATATCCATCGAAGAGGATTTCCAGACTCTAATCAAAATATTAACAATTTAAAAAATCAGGTATAAAATAATACAAACAGAAACGATTAAAATCAAAACTACTTTATGCTGAAAAATTGTTTAAGAATATTGAAGATAGATTATTACATCATGAAGAGAAGAAATTCCTGGGAGCAAATTAAAATACCTAGCAAAAGCATCCAGAGAAACATCTTATGAGATTGGCCAACTAATCAAAATTAAACTAAACGAAAATCAAATTATTGAACAAAATAAAATAGCCATGGCGAATCCAAGAATCAAGTTATTGCTGGTTTCGATATAAAAGCCACCAACTGCAATCACATCATTACGATGGTTCAGCAGAAAAACTTGAATGCATTTATTGACGCCGTCAATTTAATCGAATTAACTCCCACAAAATCAAGGGGAGATGTTGGTAAAATTTATAAAGCAAAGTTCTGCTAAGGCTAGAGTTGGTTTAACCGAACAAATCAGAACAATCGACGATTTAATCGCAGACGTAAAGAACCGTTGCGAAGATAAAATAAGCCCTGAAAATATAATAGCCAAAATCAAATCTATTAGAAATGGTGAAATTGAAATTTATACTGCAATGAAATTGAAAATTTAACTGGCGAAACTCAAAGGAATCTATTTAGAGCAACAAAATCCCGAAACAGTCACAAAGACTATGGCAACCAAAATGGAGTTGATACTCTTATAAGCAACACCAATAATTTGGAAGCCAAAATCGTGTTGAAAGCTGGATCGTTCAGCACTATAAAAGAAGCAATTCAGAAACTTAATGAAAATTCGACTATCTACGACACAACTCGTCTCAAATTCTACATTTGAGCAACAGAGGATATCAAGACACTAGAAATAATTCTCGAGGTCGCTGGAACAACTCCCAAAACCGTGGGAGAGGTCAAACAAATAAAACAACTACCAAAGGGAAAATGGAAATAATTTTAGAGGACGTAATGATTTTACTCCAAACTATCGTCGAACCTATAGAAGCAACAGAGGAAATAACCGTGGAAATTTCCAAAATGGTAATCATTCAAGAATTTATTATAACAGTGAAATACACAAGCTGTTCAGCAAGAACAAGCTCAATGCCCGACGCAAAATCCACACATGAATTTGGGGTTTCAACACCCAGAAACTGTTGTGTTTTTTTTTTTACTCACTTAAACTCAATGCTGTTGATGGTTCGTTTATGGGGTGGAGGCGCTCTCCTCAACACCTTTCGGCAGCAAAATTCGATTCAGGGTAAGGCGGAGGCGCTCACCTCGACGCCTTTCGATGGCAAAATTCACCTCGGAGGAATTTAGGGCTCCTCGACACATTTGGGGCGCAAAATTTTGTTTTCGGTTAGGTGGAGGCGCTCTCCTCGACACCTTTAATCAATAACACTTTTGTCACTTGGTTTCAATTCGTCGGAACATTTACGTTAGGTTTGCGCAAGTACATGTTTGTGCGATGTTTGGAAATGTTCTTTGTTTTTACAGTTGCACTGTACTGTTCTTCAAACGTTTCTAATGTCGGCAACCGATCTTGCCGCTTTTAATGCTTGAGATTTCGTGTACTTTTTGTACATCTCATACATAGTTACCGCGAAATGGGTAACAACAATAATTAGTATGATGTTTAGCTTCGTGTCGTGCTCCTCGTGCCACTCGGTATGAACATCTAGTGCGTTAAGCACATTCACTTGTGCGTCGCCAGACTGAGAAACTGTTTTGGACTGTGATTTTCCCATTATTAGTCACAACTGTTCGTTCGGATTACTCGGCACAGCACAATTCGCGAATACACCATTTCATCTCTTGTTGGCCTTGCTGATGTCAATGTTGTCACAATAATTGTTTCTTAATTTTTAATCACTTTGGCACTTATCATCACTAAAATCACTTTAGCTTTGCAGACTCTGTTCACCGGTCGCCATGTAAATTACGTGGATGGTGTCATCGAGTCAAATAGATACGTCTACACGTCTTTAGTGGTAATTACAGAATGAATGTTTTATCTAGTACTTTGACCTAAGGTTAAACACTTATTTACTGGAGGTACTCGAAGCTTATGTATTGATCAACCAATCGGTGATCACTGGAGAAGGCAGGAATGACCGAAATGTTAAAAGAGAGAGAATGAGAGAGAGAGACCGCGTAGTCAGCGCTAATGCGCTGCATGCGGTGTGGGAAACTGCATGGCTGGGAAATAGCCATAAAACATTGACACTGTAAATTGACTCTTTCTTAGGAAAATGTTTATGCAGTACATCGGTCGATGACTGACGAGGGTTAAGAATTTATGACAGGGTGACGCAACGTGTGCGTTCTGCTGGGATTAAACTAACTTGGATGACATGTGTGATGCACATGCCACACCAGTACGGTGACGGTCCCAGCTGTAACTTCCCAAACGAGACTGCAACATTCCGCTGCAGAAGTAATAAAGTCACCACCGACTGTCGTGTCGCTCTTTGGTGGTGAATCACTTCCCTCTTCGTGTCCGTCCTCTGCTGTGACATCGATGCAACCAAACCACCAACGAGATTGCCAGTTGACAAATGTGTATGCAGCGGGACAAGGTATTAGCTTTCTACATGAATTTCAACCTGGAGGAGGAGCAAATTGTCCCGGATCGTCGACGCCGATTACCACAACCAATTGGGTCGTTCCAGCGACAGGAAATACCAGCTCCACCCAGTGTCTACCGCCATCCATCAGCTCGGTTGCACAGTTCGGAAGCCAGCCAATGCAATTGGGTCACGTAAGCCAACCGTCACAGGTATTTAGTAGCCTAAGAAATTTTGCACCAGTAGATCAGGTAGCTTTTTCGCAATACGCAAACAATAGGGCAGGGCCAGTTAATCCTCAATCGAGTTCAATAAATACACACGCTCCCTTTCCACTGCCGGTCAGTTTTCCACAATATAACCCACACACTTCGCAAGCGTCACTCGGTGCCCAGATGAGGGCATCCAATGATAATTGTACACCAAATTCTCGTCAACTCGCGGCACGACATGTTATGCCGAAGGAATTACCGACGTTTAGTGGTCATCCGGAAGAGTGGCCCATGTTTTACAGTGCCTTTAACACCTCCACTGAAGCATGTGGCTACAGCAACGTCGAAAATCTCGGTCGGTTACAACGGTGTCTAAAGGGTGGTGCACTGGAGGCAGTTCGCAGCCGCTTATTGTTGCCTGCATCAGTGCCGCAAGTCATGCAAACGCTGCAGCTGTTATACGGTCGTCCGGAGCAGATAATCTACGCGCTGCTCCAAAAGGTTCGCGAGGTTCCAGCGCCAAAAGCGGATAATTTGTGTACGGTTGTCACCTTCGGCATGGCAGTGCAAAACTTCTGTGAGCACCTGGAGGCAGCGGGACAAGTTCTGCATTTATCGAATCCGGTGCTACTGCAAGAGCTCGTGGATAAGTTACCAGCGAATTTGAAGCTCGATTGGGTATCTTTTAAGCGACAGTTCCAGATGACCGATCTCAGCGTATTCAGTCGGTACATGGCGAATCTAGTTTCGGCGGCAGCTGAAGTCACACTTACGCTGGATCCAAGGGAGTCAAGTCGAAGAAAGAGGAGAAGCAGAAAGGTTTCGTGAATGCACATTCAACTTCGTCAGGTACAACAGTTGCTGAGTCGCCAAAGGTGGAATTCGCAAAACCCACTTCGCCGATAACCTGCTTGGTCTGCGGAAATCCAAATCATCGGGTGAAGGAGTGTGATGTTTTCAAGAAGCTGGAACGGGATGATCGTTGGAAAGTCATTCACAATCATTATTTGTGCCGGATATGCCTTGGGAAACACGGAAGGAAACCCTGTCGATCGTCGGCGCGCTGTGAAGTGCAAGGGTGCCAAATGCGTCATCATCCGCTTCTACACGGTGATTCGGGGAGTTCCTCGACTACCATCAGATTACCATCGCAGAGTGTAGGATCCGTACAGCGGAGTCATCCCACCGAAGGCGTAAATACTCATCACAGCCGGAGCTCTACGTTGTTTCGGATGCTACCGGTGCGGCTATTCAACAAAGGACGTAGCATCGAAACACTAGCGTTCATCGATGAAGGTTCGTCAGTCACGCTTCTGGAGAAGGGGATAGCGGATGCACTGCAGGTTGAAGGACCGGAAAAGCGCCTCTGTCTGACTTGGACGAGTAACGTAAGCCGAGAAGAAGAAGGTTCCCAACAGGTAGAGGTTGAGATTTCTGGTATTGAAGGAGGTAAACGGTATCTATTGGAAGACGTCCGGACCATCGAGTCATTAGCACTACCGGCACAAACACTATGTTACGAACAACTTGCTGCTAGTTTTGTACACCTGCGGAAGCTACCAGTCGTGGACTTCGAATCCAAAGCTCCGGGAATACTCATTGGAGCGAGGAATACGCACCTCACCTCCACGCAACAAATACGCGAAGGTCGTGTGGGTGAACCGGTAGCGGCGAAAACTCGTCTTGGATGGGCAATCTACGGATCAGCACCAAACGGGACAAACTACGCGAGTTGCAATTTGCACTTTTGTGGTTGCGACTCTGACAGCAGCTTGCACGAGCTGGTGAAGCAGTACTTCACAGTTGAGAATGTGGGTGTTTCGGTGGATCGCAGCCCCGAATCCGACGATGACAAGCGTGCGAGAGCTATTCTGGAACGGACAACTAAGCGTGTCGATGGTGGATTCGAGATCGCACTTCTTTGGCGCTACGATGACTTTGAGTTTCCGAACAGCTACGGTATGGCAGTTCGGCGATTGCAGTGCTTGCAGCGACGATTAAACGCAGATCCAACTTTGAATGACAACGTTCAGCGACAAATAGTTCAATACCAGCAGAAGGGCTACATTCACGAGGCGACGGAAGAGAGTTGAAAGCAGCCGATCCACGCAGGTTGTGGTATCTTCCCGTTGGTATTGTACGGAATCCGAAGAAACCACAGAAGATCCGAATTGTTTGGGATGCAGCGGCTACAGTAGACGGCATCTCGCTGAACAACATGCTGCTCAAAGGACCCGACTTGATGCAACCCCTACCAGACGTCCTTTACGGCTTCCGTGAGCGCAAAATCGCTGTTGTAGGAGACATCATGGAAATGTTCCATCAAATGAGAATGCGGCGGCAAGATCGGTATAGCCAGTTATTTCTTTGGATCTCCGAGAGGGACAAGCGATGAAGACCTTCGTAATAGACGTGGCGACCTTCGGTGCTACTAGTTCACCATGTTCGGCGCAATTCGTGAAGAATCTGAATGCGGCCGAAAATGCAGCGCAGTATCCCAGGGCAACGGAGGCAATCCAGCGACGGCATTATGTCGACGATTATTTACAAAGTTTCGACAACGAGGAAGAAGCTTGCCGAGTCGTCGAGGAAGTCAAGGTAGTGCATAGACAAGGTGGTTTACGATTCGCAACTGGCTCTCTAACTCAAGTGAAGTTCTCCGACGGGTCGGGGATAACGATGCGACTGAAAAGAAGAGTGTTGCCGTAGATGGTTCTCGAGTCGAACGTGTGCTGGGCATGCGCTGGCTGGCAGGAAAAGACGTCTTCGTTTTCTCCAGCGATATCGACGTGGAGACAGTCATCCCAACTAAGCGAAACATCCTGCGGTGCGTTATGAGCCAGTTCGATCCACTAGGACTCCTTAGTCATTTTCTAATCCATGGCCGCGTTATCATCCAAGAAATCTGGCGCACCAAAGCTGGTTGGGACGAAACGGTGGACGGTGCTATCCTTCAACGGTGGCGTTTATGGATAACAAAATTCAAGGAACTCGGGTCACTACAGATACCACGTGCCTACTTTCCAGACGTCATAACAGCAGACATCGACGACCTGCAGCTACACATCTTCGTTGACGGCAGCGAGACTGCCTATGCGTGCGTTGCCTACTTCAGGGCCAACATCCTTGGCGAATACCGGTGTGCCCTTATCGGCGGAAAGGCAAAAGTAGCGCCGTTGAAATCGCTATCCATTCCGAGACTCGAGCTGCAAGCGGCAGTGATTGGCTGTAGATTGATGAAAACACTTTGTAGCAGTCACAGCCTGCCAATATCGCGGCGAGTGCTTTGGACAGACTCGAAAACTGTCCTTGCTTGATTCATTCCGACCATCGTCGGTATCGGCAATTTGTTGCTTGTAGAATAGGGAGATCCTGTCCAAGTCTAACCCAGAAGAGTGGCGGTACGTTCCCTCGAAAGCCAACAATGCAGATGATGGAACTAAGTGGGCCAGTGGACCGAATCTGAAACCCGACAGTCGGTGGTTTAAAGGACCGGAGTTTTTGAGGATGCCAGAGGATTCTTGGCCTCGTCAAACGAAGCATGAAGCAACGGAAGCCGAAATAAGACCGTGCCACGTACACCTGGAGGAATCATACGATGAACTTATCGATTGGAACCGCTTTTCGAAACTCGAAAGACTACGGCGAACAGTCGCTTATGTTCACCGCTTCGTAGACAACCGCCGACGCAAAACAACCAAACAACTACTACAGACGTCGCATATCTCCCGTGAAGAATTCAGGAAGGCTGAAAACACGATCTGGCGATGGGCGCAGCAAACCACATTCCCAGAAGAGATGCTCCAGCTTCAGAAGGCGAAAGAAGGACATGCCTCGAAATTGAACCGAACCAGTCGGCTATACAAGTTGTCACCGTTTCTCGACGAATGGGGTGTCGCTCGAATGGATACACGAATCGCCAGAGCAATTTTCGTTCCATATGAATCCAAATTCCCAATAATTCTTCCAAAGAAACATCGCCTAACCCATCTGGTCGTAGACTGGTATCATCGATGCTACCTGCACGCGAACAACGAAACCATCGTCAATGAGGTCCGACAACGGTTCTACGTTCCCTGTCTTCGAGCGCTTGTACGTAATTTATCGAGAACCTGTATGCAGTGTAAGGTATCTAAAGCGAAACCATGGTGCCCGCGCGAGGCTCCACTTCCTGATGCGCGACTTAGTCCATATACCCGACCATTCAGCTTCGTCGGATTGGATTATTTCGGCCCAATCCAAGTCAAGGTCGGACGATCGCTTGTGAAACGATGGGTGGCACTGTTTACCTGCCTTACCATCCGAGCCGTCCATTTAGAGGTGGTTCATTCTCTGTCGACTGAAGCCTGTAAGATGGCGATACGACGGTTTGTAGCACGACGAGGATCGCCCTTGGAGATCAGGAGCGATAACGGTACCAACTTTATCGGCGCCAACCGTGAGATGCAGCAGCAAATCCGGGAAATGAACCAGCAGCTGTCTGCCGTCTTCACCAATGCAGTCACGAAATGGGTGTTCAATCCCCGTCAGCTCCGCACATGGGCGGGTCATGGGAGAGACTCGTTAGGTCAATCAAGGTCGCCTTCTCTACTCTATCGACTACCAGAAATCCAGATGACGAGACTCTTCTCACGTTGATGATTGAAGCGGAAGGGATCGTCAACTCTAGGCCATTGACCTTCGTGCCACTAGAGGCAGAATCGCAGGAGGCTCTTACGCCAAACCACTTCCTACTGCTGAGCTCACAGGGCGTCGCTCAACCTCCAATGGCCATCCCAGTGACCCCAGGTTGCCTCAGAACTAACTGGCGACTAACCACGAAGTTGGTGAACCAGTTTTGGAGCCGCTGGGTGCGGGACTATCTCCCGATCATTGCTGGCCGTACGAAGTGGTATGAAGAAACCAAGGAGCCGCGGGTTGGTGATCTAGCCGTTATCGTAGACCCGTCGATCAGGAATGGATGGCTGCGAGGGCGGATTCTTTCCGTCTTCAAGGGACGAGATGGACGAAGCAGACAGGTCGATGTCCAAACATCTGGAGGAGTGTTGCGGCGACCTATGACTAAGGTTGCCATCCTGGAGCTCAAGGAATCGGAGAATACTGAAGGTAACGCAGTACCACCGGAAGCGCCGGACATGCATTACGGGTCGGGGATTGTTGGGGGCATACCTACGTCACTGCCAACTTATATCGGGCAACCCGACGTTCGACCACCAACACTTCCAAACACAGCAGCTGTCAAACCATTCTGAAAGAACTTGTTAGTCACTTTCCTCAAACCATTCTCTACGCTAGAAATTAGAAGAAAAAATTAGTATCTTCATTTAATTCCAACTACCTTTGCTTATCTTCGACAGATACGCGTATTTCGTCTACAATGTTAAGACTTCTTCAGTGTCTCGTACTAACTCGACTGAAAGAAAACCTTCCGCCACCTGCCGTATATATACCTTTTCTAAATACAAAACGTTTACCTATCATAATGTTGTTTATACCTATCTTATTTTAGTTTGTCTATACCTATCTGAGTCAAAAACAAATTGTACTTAATATCTAGTTACTTCTTTCTCTAATTTATACCTAACATACTTATTGTGTAGCAGCGGGTGCTCCGCTTCGTCGGGTTGATGTCGTTTGGGTAGTAAGTTGAAAACCATGTGTAACCATTGCTGGCGGTCTTTGTTTAGTAGATTGTGTTCTGTTGTTTGTTTATTTCTAAGCTTTCTGCGACGTCTAATTTCAGGAGTGTAGATGTAGTCCGTAATATTGTGTCATTCGTCGTTATGTCGTGATTTTCCGTGAAGATGTGTTCTGCGACTGTTGGTTGAAGTTATGTGAAATTCCTTTCTCGTTCTGTTTCTGACGTATAGTCACCTCCGCTAGATGCTCCTTGAACCTTGTTGCCAAGGTTCTCTTTGTTGACCTACATATATTTTGCTGCAGTGTTTACACTTGATTCTGTATACCCCTGCTCTGCCTAATGTGTCTACTGACATTCTGTACGCTAGGCAAGAAGGCAGAGTTAGTTCGTTTTGTATTTCTTCATCTTCACTGTCAACCTGTTGTGAATTAAACTATAAATAAGAGACCAATTTGTAAGTTTTTGATAAAATATTATTTAGTAGCCATGCAACTAAACTTAATTTTCCTGCAATAAACAGTTTGAGCTCGCTAAACGATAAAAACGGCGTGCTACAAAGGATCCAAGCCTTCAGCCCGTTCAACCAGATACTGGCCGAGACCAGGAGGAAGAAATATGTCGCACATTAATCGACCGGACGTTGAGAAGGATGGAGGACTAGAGTGAACCATCGATCCAAAGAAAAACCAGGTCGTCATCGCAGTGTACGAACCGCTTGTAAAGGCGGTGCGTGAGTGAATTCGCCGAAATCCTTGTCGTTCTTCATATAATTAAACAATACGAGATTTTGTCATCAGTGGCTGATTCCGCTTTATTTTTCCACGTGCAAACGTACGGTGCAAATTAGCTAAGTTTTCTTGAAGCGTCACGTCTTCCAACGTCGTGGAGGGTTCAAATCCAGGCGGATAGGAGCTGATGCTCAAATGGAGTCTATAATGCGCAGTGAGATTGTGTTTAACTGTGAAAACATTGCCACATATTTCGCATGAATGTTCTGCAATACCGGTGTGCACCGTGGAATGAATTTTGAGCTTGTATCTAAAATGAAATTTGTTAATTATCGTTATTATCACATAGGATTGGAAACCCATTGATCCTACTTTCGTCTGAACTTTTTTCCGCAAATGTCGCATGAAAACCGTGGCTCTTCGGTGTGTATTTTCCTATGTATCAACCAATAGGCAGTCCCTTTGATGCGTTTCCCGCATACTTCGCAGTCGTAAAATCTGTTTGCAGATTTGTGTCGGCTGCGATGTTGTTGCAAGGCAAATTTTGAATGCAACTTTGCTTCGCATCCATCAACATCACATTCAAATGGTTGCACGCCCATGTGACGATTCAGGTGCCCTTCTATTGCTTGTTGGGACACTAGCTCACCACATGTCGAGCAAACCACTTTTCCTCGATGTTCTTGTTTGCTTTCGGATTTAGCTCTTCGTTTTCCTCTTCGGGGCGTCAGAGTGTTACCAGCAGGACTATTGTGGGTCGAGAAGCTATCGTACTCTTCGCTTTCTGTTTTGTTTCCTTCATTATCTAAATTATCAGACGTTGTTGAGTCGGTATTTATATCTACATATTTGATATCAATTGTTTGTTTTTCATTTAAAAGCACTTCTTCAATCAAAACTTCCGGATTGGTGAGCATTTTCCGATCCGGGGTGTGTCGCTTTTTGGATAATAACTGATATCCTCGTAAATATCACCCTTCTTGAAGATCGCATGTATGCTCTTGCTGATGTCTTTCAACCAAATCCGCTGCCTGTTGA
>JASCZW010012315.1:0-28912 GCA_034211315.2 Aedes japonicus
GTAATTAACATAGCTTCAAGGTCGGTTGTTGTCGAATGTTGAATTTGTAAATCTTTCACGTACAAAGTGAATTTCTTTGGATAATCCGTTGAATCAAATAACCTTAAAGCTGAAATTTGATTTTCTGAAATAGGTACAAAGCAATGAACCTGTGAAACAGGTATTGTATTTACGTGGCTATAGAACTCCTCTAGTTCTTCTGACATTTTTGCATACTGTTCAGCTGATATGAAGCAAAAATTCAGTTTTGTGCTTGAAATTTCAACCAATCCCAAGTAACATTGCCAAAACCATCCAGCTTTATTAAGTTTTACTAAAATTTTATGAAAGCCACTAGAAATCAATTCGGTTCTATTATGGCAGCAAGAGATGCCAATAGGTTTCAAATTTTAGTCAGGTTTATAAAAACCTACACAGCTTCTTTACAACGATCTTAAACCCTTGACTTCTAAAATTCCTTCTACTCCTATGAAAGGGTTTATTTTTACTTTGTAAACTCATAAAATGCTGTTTCAAAATGCCGTTTGAGGACTCATTCATATGATCATATTATGGTCATTTGAAAAAGCATTTTAAAACCATTTTGCCTCCAGTAAATGCATTGAAAGGCTAATTGGCATTGAGGAAAGCTACCAAGCGACCAGATAGTTTTATAGTAGCCATTGCTAAGATAAATTGGCTTTTTGGCAAATCTGTGATTTCTTGCAATCGCCATATTTAAATATATGAAATAATTGAAAGGTGGAATAATAAATACACCAAATTTTTAATGTAATACAATTGAACTGAAGATCTGAGACCAACTTCGGTATTCGTTCAGATAACCTTATTGCATTCCATCAATTTTCAGAAGTTTCTTGATTAATTTATTGAATATATTTCTTTCAATTTTGTTTTTGTTGTTGTAAACTCGCATAACTTCCGAGGCGCATTAATTTTTAGCTCTTATCGTGCCAATATTAACCATAAAATTAAATGCGCTTATGATTTGGACCATGATACGCTGTATAAAAACTCAATTTGTTTCATATATTTTGTTATCAAACATAATTTTTCGCAACACTCGAGCTTTTTTCTCAGCCATTATTTATTGTTCAATGAATCAGAAGAGCAAAGAATCGAACAAAGCAGGACAACAAATACCAACCACGATATCGCCCTGAAGTTTGACAGCTGTGGCCATTCGGCCCTATACTGGTTTTGATGGCGGCCAATAGGTTTTATGATAGTTCTCAAGTGGATCTTTCAATAGAACATTTTCAAAATGTTTAGGGTCTTGGAAAGGTTTTATTAATTTGTTTTCACAACCGTCTATAGAGTGAGCCACTTTGTACACATTTCGGCTTTAAAGATACATAGAGGAGGTGTTGGTGGACAAAACAGTTTTGAATGTAGTTTCATCAACAAATCCGGGAGGAGTGCTATACGGCTGGAATAGAACTGAAATTGTTACTTGGGATATCATTACATGGGCCTTTCCCATGAGACGTTTCAATTCATACATGGACTTGAAATTGCACTCGCTGGCAAAGTTATAATGGACCACTGCTCCGTCTGACATGAAAATAATTTTTGAGCAATATATTGAATTTAATTTGATGAAATCTAGCAAATTTGATATAAACAAGTGAACTGCCATTGAGTCATGGGTTAAAGCTTCAAATATTATAATAAAGCTTTTGTTTGCCAATTTATTTATTGTCCTTCTTGTAATATACTTCAAAGGTTTCGTAATAAACAGGATCAACCACCTGATTAAATTGTATTATCACTAAAGTTAAACAATTAATAATTTAAAAACTAGCCCTTTCCAAATAGCAGCCTTGACTTTTCAAACATTCAATGACCCTTAAAAAATCCAAATTGTCATTATAATTATTATTTTTTGGCTTCTGTGTGGTTTCAGGACCAAATTAAGAGGCAAGTTGGCTCGATACACGGTAAAAATTGGACATGTAAAAATTGTTGCTAGAAACACGTTTTTTCCCTAAAGTGCCCATATTCCAATGTATAGGCGAACTTTTAAACAATTATATTGCCTTTATAAATTTCGTCCAATTCTAAGATAGCCATATCTTGCAAATCGACTTTAAATTTTAAAATATTTTTTTTAGTGTGTACGAATCTATTTAACCAATTTTTTTTTCATAAAAGTTTAGGACGATTTTCTAAAAGTCACTCATAAATCACTTTTTTGTAGGTGTGTTCCTGTTTGAGTTATGTTGATTTAAAAAAAAATCGATCCAAAAACTTAAGCCCTTTTCAAAGGGTAGTCTAGAGAAATTTTGAAAAAACAAAGTACGCAAAGTTGCTTGAAAAGACATAGTCTACACACCCACAAAGTTTCATTGGATTCTGAGAGGGTGGTGCCAACCAGCGGATGAGTTGGCGTGAAATTCGTCAGAGGCGAAAATTTTTCATTGCGAATCTTTCAATAAACCAATTTGCACGTTTTCAAATATAATGATGATTTTTTTTTCTAATTGGTGAAACTAGAGAAAACCTTGAATAAAATTGTTGTTCTTTTTCGAGAGTAACTTCCAAATGCCCATCGGTCATGTGTGTGTGGGCGCCACATGGCAACATGTGACGACATGTGCAACGCCCTATTTGAATATATATATCTTGTCCAATTATGTATAGACCTTAGCAATATCACCCAATCCTACATCTGTCATCACCTTGTAACTGGCCTGCTTCGCCAACCACCGAATCTCGCAGCAGGCCACGCGGGCGTGCGTAAAGCGAAATCTTCCTCTTTCGTATTCAGGCAGCGGTCAAGGTAAGTCGTGTGCTCCGCCGGTCCGGGCAAACCATCCACAAAATGGCTGGTCGCAAATGGCCAAGTTGCACATTTGGCGATCCTGCCAGACTGCTGAATATTCAGCAGTTAAAAACCATCATAAATTCAATTATGTTTGCCTTTGCGAACCAGCCAGTTTGTGTCTGTGATTTTTCCTTGATAGTTCTCATTTTGTGTGAAGTGAATTTTGGTCAGTGGAATACCCGGAAGCAGCAAACCAACTCTCGTGCAGGCTGTGAAAACGGGAAAGTGACATTCCCGGTTAATGGCGTCAATTAATGAGTTTTAGCGATATCCGCTTGGATTTAGAGGCCATGGAGCCATTTGAGGAGCTTTTTATCGTGAAAATATTGAAAAAAAAAAACAAAGCAAGAATGATGTTTTTAAAACAGGGAATGTTCGAAAGAGACACTGTATTTTTGTTTGAACCCAGAAATAATTATTCATTGGTAGTGTTTGATGGAGAACTGGCAGCGGATCGAGACGACCGCGAGGGTAGGCAGCGGATCGAGACGACCGCACTGATTTGTTGATTGAATACATGTGGTAGCGGATCGGGATGACCGCGCTTGAGAAATTTTAAAACGGTATTCCGGAAGCGGCTCGAGACGACCGCGTGAATAAGCATGGTAGCGGATCGAGACGACCGCGCGGAAAAGTTTGGACTGTATCAGTAAGGTTTGCAAGTAATTGTTTTGCAATAAATCAAGGCATTTCTCATATAACAGTGCACGGAGACAACATTTGAAAAAAAAAAAAAACGGGTTGTGTTGTAAAACATGGTCGATTAACACTTATTGGTAGCGTACATATCAGAGTTCAATGCATACACAGTGGTAACCTTAATCTGAAGATGGACTTCTGTTGTTTCAACTATTTCTTACAGATTTTGAAGTCCTTGAACTTTCGATTATCTAACTATTAGAACTTTCGAAGTAGTTAGCCAAAATGACCGGAGGAAAGTATGTGCGTGCCCCTGGTTTCCAAAGCGACCCGGAAGAGTTCGATGGAAAGCTTGACGTCGTGCTGACCGATGACTCGGATAACGAAGGACAGGATGAAGGACATCACGATTACAATGGATGTGACAGCGATGACAGTTCCGAATCCGTCCCAGGTGGAAAATTGAACAACGGCGAGAAATCAACCGCCGAGGTTGTCAGCGACGAAAGCCGAGATGCAACAAACGTTGACCCCAATAAGGACTACTATAAGCAGATGAAGCAAATGCAGGATACGTTGGACAGTCTAGTGAAAGCCATGAACTCTTATCAACCAATCGGTACAACTAATACGGTACAACGCCAGACTGACGACTGCTGGAATACTGGAAACATCAACGTGGGAGCATCGACTAACGCAGCTAGCATTCGATGGGAAAACATCCAACCGTTTCCAGATGACGTTCCTGCCAACAGGATGTGGGAGCAATGGAGCCGATTCATCGACCGGTTCGAGATCGCTGTTTCCCTCTCCAACATCAACGATCCAGTTAAACGAGCTCAAATACTGTATTTGTCAATGGGCGGAAAGTTGCAGGGAATAGCCCGAGCAGCGAGACTACGGCCGAGCCTTCAGGAACCCAACTGTTACGGCATGTTCGTGGAAAATATTGAAGGTTATCTTCGTTCTATGGTCGATGTGACAGCGGAACATGAGGCGTTTACAAACCTTAAGCAGGAACCGAATGAACCGACGATTGCATTCCATGCTCGGCTCATGGAAAAAGTTCGCCTGTGCGGTTATAGCAGCGTCGATCAGGACCGGTTCGTACGAGCACAGCTGCTGAAAGGAATGCGGAACAAAGATTTGGTGAAGGCTGCACGGACATTCGGCTACGAGACTCTTTTCATTGTGCAATCTGCTACCCGAGAGGAAGCATATACTGCTGAAACGGCTCAGCCAGAACCCTCTCAAGCATTCGCGGTAACTCGGCATCATCAACGATCTCCTGGACAACCACAGCAATGGAAGCGAAAAGACCGAAGCAACGACCGACAAGTGGACGGACTCAAAAGACGCGCGGTGGATGAAAGCAAGAACCGAGGAATGGGACGCCGATCACGTTGCTCCAAGTGTAACCGTCTCTTCCATAAATTTGGATCATGCCCAGCAATCAATGTCAACTGTAACATTTGCGGCTTACGGGGACACTTTGCTGCAGTATGTCGAAAGAAGACTGCAAACCAGCTTCGAGCGGAGCAGAACTACTCACCAAGATGGGAGAAGGATGAAGACGACGAAAAGGTAAAACCGCAAACAAATGAATATTGAGCAATGATTTTTTTTTCATTTCTCTCTCTCTCTCTTTCTAACTCAATAATTGTTGAATTTGTTGAATAAAATCTGTTGATTTCCGTACCCTCAAACTGCCTTTATTGCTTTCGCATTCCAGGAAGTAAACGCAATCTCGCTAGCAGACACACTGATTGATTGCCGTGTAGGGTCATCAAACCCTATCCGTTTTATGATAGACTCCGGGGCGGATGTTAACACAATAGGTGGAGATGACTGGATAAACCTCGAGCGCGAATTTCGATCAGGCTGTGCTGTACTGAAGCCTATTCTAACGAAAAATGACACCGACCTTCGCTCGTATGCTTCCACCAAGCCTATCGCTGTTAGGAATGCTTTCAAGGCGGCAATTGAGGTAGTAGGGCACAGCAAACCTTCGGTAATAGCGCTGTTTTATGTAGTTGACCAAGGATCCCGTTCGCTGCTGGGTCGCTCTACAGCAAGCGACTTGAGACTGCTAAAAGTTGGCGTAACCGTCAACAGCTGCGAGAAATGAAGTAAACCACAACGTTCCCCAAGGTGCCAAATGTCCGAGTGAAATTTAGTGTGGATCCTTCCATACCTCCGACAAGGAACGCATATTATAATGTACCAGCCGCGTATAGAGACAGCGCAAGGACCCGGCTTTCGGAGATGGAGGACCAAGGTATCATCGAGGCGAGTAACATCAGCCCCCGACTGGATTAGTGGCATGTCGGCAGTGGCGAAAGGCAAAAATGATTTCCGACTTGTCGTTAATATGAGGGCGCCAAACCGTGCTATCAAGAGAGTATTATCGCATGCCATCGTTGGACGAAATGAGGATCAAACTCCACGGGGCAAGGTATTTTACGAAGCTTGATTTGTCCAATGCGTTTTATCGCTTGGAGCTTCATGAACAGTCCAGGGACCTCACCACTTTCTTGACCGAAAAGGGCATGTTTCGGTTCACTCGTCTGATGTTCGGGGTGAACTGCGCCCCGGAGATCTTCCAGCGGGAGATGTCAAGAATACTCGGTGAGGTGGATAACCTCATAGTGTATATTGACGACATCCTCATGTTTGCCGATAATTTGAACCAACTTCGCGAAACGGTGGCGCATGCGTTGAGAATTCTAAGAGCAAACAACTTAACCTTGAATTTTGAGAAATGCGAATTCGATAAGCAGCGGATTAGGTGGTTGGGACACGAACTAAATGAAAATGGGTTCAATATCGACGAGGAGAAAGTAAAGGATATACGCAGGTTCAGACAACCGAGCACCGTTTCGGAGTTGCGTAGCTTCTTGGGGCTAGCTTCCTTTGTTAGTCCATACATCAAGGGTTTGCTAATATAGCAAGTCCACTGTGGGCACTCACGAACAACTCAACTGGATGGAACTGGAATCAGGAGCATTCGGAAGCCTTTGAAAAATTAAAGAACCACATTATTCGTTGCACAACCTCCCTTGGTTTCTTTTCGGATCAAGACAGAACCATCGTATACACGGACGCATCTCCACATGCCCTCGGAGCCGTCCTCGTACAGGAAGATGACAGGAATCCTCCGCGCACCATAAGTTTCGCATCCAAAGCCTTAACGACGACCGAAAGAAAGTATCCGCAAAACCAGCGCGAAGCTCTTGCCGCTGTATGGGCAGTAGAGCATTTTGCATATTTTCTTCTAGGACGTCCTTTCACGCTTCGTACCGATGCACAAGGGTTCACGTTTATATTGAACAGGTCAAGAGACGACTCTAAACGAGCGCTGAACCGGGCAGACGGGTGGGCACTTAGACTCAGCCCGTATAGTTTTGACGTACAGTACGTACGAGGACGAGAAAACATCGCCGATCCTTCTTCAAGGCTGTATGATGGGGTAGATGGCCCGTTCGAAGAAGGTGTTAGCCCCTGGGAACTTGCCTCCCTCGAGGTGAGCAATGTTAAGTTTCTAACTGAAAAAGAGATTATAAGCGCTACAACTAAGGACGAGCAGTTTACTGAGGTAAATCATTAATATTCTTTGCTATATTGTCCATTTTTTAATATTATATATTACTATCAGGTGGTAGATGCCCTAGAAACGGGCGTTTGGCCTAAGCATTTAAAACAGTTCCAGGCGCTGGGGGACGATTTAACTATACGAGAAGGACTCCTGATTAAAACAGGTTGTGCGGTCATACCCGAGAGCCTCCGACAGAAAACTTTAGCGGTCGCTCATGTAGGCCACCCATCCGCCGCAAAATTCAAAAGTATTCTGAGGGAACGAGTATGGTGGCCAGGAATGACGAAGGACGCAGAAGCATGGGTGTTGTCCTGTGGTGTTTGTGCAACTAACGGTAGGCCCGAAAGACCCACACCCATGACCCGTGTGTTGGCACCACAAGCAGTTTGGGATACTATTGGTATGGATTTTAATGGCCCCTATGCAAAAATTCGGCGGTATCTAAATTTTGTTATTAGTCTACTATCGTTCGAGATACATCATCGCTAAACCCGTGAGATCAACGAGCTTTGCGCATACCCGAAAGGTTCTGGACGAAATTTTTGAAAAGGAAGGTTATCCGCAGACCATAAAATCGGACAACGGCCCCCCGTTTAACGGGGAAGATTATAAACTGTACTGCTCAGAGCGTGGTATCAATGCTGTTTTCTCTACTCCTTTATATCCACAGCAAAACGGTTTGGCAGAGAGTTGCATGAAGCTGGTGAACAAAGCAATGAGCGCTGCCTCAGCAAGTGGAACATACCATGGAGAGGAACTGAGTGCAGCTGTCCGCGCATATAATTCAGCTGCCCACTCAGTTACGGGAATACCACCGGAGGAGGTAATGACGGGCCGGAAAATAAGACGTGGGCTTCCCCTCCTATACCGCGGGAGGGCAACTTTCGATGATGACCTGCTTAATGCCAGAGACCTGAAATCGAAAACAGAAGGTAAGCAACGCGAAGATGCAAAACGAGGGGCTCGTAGATGCCGAATCAAGCCAGGGGACACCGTTGTTGTGGAACGTCAGCCTCGCGCAAAAGCAGAGTCACGGTTTGATCCCCACAGGTATACGGTTACAGAAGAGAGAAATGGAATGCTCGTTTTGTGCGACGAAAGGGGACAGATTGTTAGAAGACATGTTTCACAGACCAAGCAAGTTTTTGATTGGAGGAGATCACGAAGAGATGACCCAATCAGACCATCATAAATTGGCAGCATTGGTCAGAAACTACCCTCCGCTTGTGAAAAGTTCACAGCCAGCTACAACTGAGCGCCCCGTTCGAGCAAAGAGAAAGCCCGGATATTTGGATAACTACATTAGCGTCGTTGAGCCAGGAAATTAATAACGTGCACGTTCTGTATGATCATAATTAATTAAAATACTGTACTTAAACATAAAAACATGTTCGCCCTCGAGTTTTTTTTTTGGGAAGGGGGGAGATGTGTGGGCGCCACATGGCAACATGTGACGACATGTGCAACGCCCTATTTGAATATATATATCTTGTCCAATTATGTATAGACCTTAGCAATATCACCCAATCCTACATCTGTCATCACCTTGTAACTGGCCTGCTTCGCCAACCACCGAATCTCGCAGCAGGCCACGCGGGCGTGCGTAAAGCGAAATCTTCCTCTTTCGTATTCAGGCAGCGGTCAAGGTAAGTCGTGTGCTCCGCCGGTCCGGGCAAACCATCCACAAAATGGCTGGTCGCAAATGGCCAAGTTGGGTAGCGCAGAGTTGCCTGGTACACCGCAAACATTTTAACTTGAAATTTTATCGCAAACAAACAAACGGATACCGCATTACACGAAAGCAAACGATCGATGACTCATCATTAAACCCCATTAGGAATTCATCCCTAATTCGATTTGGGCCTAATTCTCCTCATCCGAGCTCCCTAATGAGTCATTCGTCTGAATTTACCCCGACAGGTCACGGATAATTCATGCGGAAGGAAGAAGCCAGCTGACATGCGGGGGTTTAGCGATGTGACTGGATCCGGATGCCTAATGAGACCAATTTGCAATTCACATACGTTCAACATAATCATTAACGCTTCCGTGAAGCTCGACCCATGCTGCTCATCCTTTCGCAGGAGCGCAGCAGACAGAGCAGCAGTGGCAGAATCAATTTGTGCGATTAATTAAAACCATCGCCGGCACCTCTTCAGTATTCAACCAGCGCGGTTCCACCGTTTTCCACCATGGTGCGATGCCATCTAAATACTGCCCAGCGGGAAGTCAGCCACCGATAGCTCCGAAAGAACTCAAGGGTGAAAGCCTCGAAATAGTTTTATTCTTAATTACAACCCAAAAAAGTTTGACACAGCTTTTGCCTTCCACACAACACACACACTTCCTACAGAAGCCCCTCTGTTTCGGAGACAAACGACCAGCATAATAATGTAGCGGAATTTCTTGCTCCGGGTCAAAAACTAAAAGTCCATTATGTCCGTGTGCTCAAAACTAAACTGGGTGCAGGGCAAAAAGAGATTGCCCGAAAATCTATTCGCCATCGGTCCGCCACACCACGGAACGACTATGACGGCGGACGTCCTTGACTTTTGCTCGCCTGGACACTGGCCTACTGTGATTCTCATGTACCCATAGTTGGCATTCAGACCTGACAATGGACACATTTTATTGCCTCAAAAAAAAACACTAACAGTTCGTTTTCTCCTCTCATTGTTCCCTAACCAATTGCCAACGGTCCGAAAAAACTTGGGAGGAAATTTAGTGTTTGAGGCTGGATTCTTTGGGGGTTTTTGCCTGTTTGTGTTTATTCGGGTTCGAGTTGGAAAGCGGAGAGCTACGAAAATTTATCGCTTGCTAAGTTTTGTTTTTGTGTGACTCGGGAAATCGGAAAAGGTTTTCTGACCTGCTTGATCTGTGATATTTCCACCAAGGTCGGAAGTTCGTACGGGATGGCGGCTCTCGGTCGGTGGAAACTATTTCTCGGCAAACAGAATTGAAAGGGACCAAATGCAAAGCTTTGGTGCTCTGAATTGATTTTTGTTTATTGATAACGACTTCTTTGAAATGAGTTTTGTGCGTTAAACAAAGCTACTTTGCAACAAATGACTTGACATCCAGAAAAAAATCTTTTTGAATGACATGTTTGTTGTTGTTGTTCATATTTACGTGACCTTAAGCATGAGGCTGATTCGTCACACAAGTGAGCTGGACCCGACATTCAAACTCATCAAACACATCGGCCGGGACCAACGGCATTACTTCCGTTCCAAAAGAAGACGTGATCGGAGATATTTCGTCTCAAAAATCCCAAGTACATGTTTTTAAAACATTATTAAGATTCTCTGCTTACGGGTAACATCCACGTAGAAGGCTTAGAGATCCTTTCTCTGTACTAAATCCTCCTACATTTCCTATTTAATGCAAAACAGAGACAACGGCGGAATTGCAACCGTGGCCAACACGGTTTCGGCGCTCTGTGGTAACGGCTCATCTGTAGTGTAAAGCTGATGATAATGACCCTACGGTTGCTTCTACTGTCAAAGCACTAAGCGTTACAGCGATGGAGTCATGAATTTGTTTTCGTTCATTAAACGCTGTTTATTTCGGTTTTCCGGCAAGTTAAACTGAGTCCACCCTTTTAGAGTGTTTTGCAGGAAGTCGTGCACACATCAGACGTTTATGTTTGTTAACCAGGGATATAAGATATACAAAATAAATTTATACAGACATTTGATCATGTACCCAGACTTTCTATAAATTTCAGACATTAAACAGATATTGCGATAAACTTACTTATAATTTTTAATTCACATAAGAAATGATAAAAATGAAGTTGGTGTGGTAGATGTAATAGTTCAATGGTGATATTTTGAATAATAATAACAATAATCGTATTTGAATGTTCGAAAATAATTGGAAATATTTATGTATATTTTAATTAAGTGATTGACCATGAACGTGTTGATAACTATAAGAAAGCTATTCACGTAGAATCGTGTACAAATTAAATCGTACACACTAAGAAAAAAGCAACCAGCAGAGCAGTTAAGTGTGGGAAGCCAACTTTGGATATAGTTATGTTTACCTACCTACCGATAAAATTTTACCCAGAACTAAGTTATTTGAACCCAATGGTAGGTAAACATGATTATACCCAAAGTTGGCTTCCCACACTTAACTGCTCCGCTGGGTGCTTTTTTCTTAGCGTGTAGTAGGTGAATGTGCATGATCGATTCAGTTATCTAACGGATTTTGTAGAGCACAGTTGTGCTGGCACGAGTTGCGAAGGATCGAAGCTGAAAACCTCGACCAGGTTACGACAGTTGCCATGTTTTGTGTGCTGACCTTAAGCATTCTATATTTATGAAAACTATCTCTCAATACGTTTTAACTTCTTAGATATGTCATGGCATTGTTTTCAAGCTCCTTAATATTCAAACAGTCCTTAAGCTAAGCCATCATTTTTCAATATTTTGAAAGTTAGCGAAAAGTTTTTTGAGCTTCAGGTTATCTTCTATTGATAGCGGACTTTTAACTTGAGAGTTATTCGGTTACTCAGAGATTATTACTTGTAAAATTGAATGTACAGATAATTCGTCTTAATGATGCCAACGCATTTACTAATGGTATTGATAAAGATGAACAGATGTTTCCATATTTTATTATTCAATGCCTAGTCTTATGCGAATAATTCGGCCTCATTGAAAAATGGTGCTTGGAAGCTCTAAGACTTTTAAAATTGTATATTTTGAAGTCCTGCTGATGTTTCTTGTGTGTACTAAAATGAATTTTCAGAAAAAAAAAAAAGCTGTTCAGCTAACTTATTCAAACGAAAATACCACAAGTATAGTTATGAAACAATTTTCCAATATGACAAAACAAAAAGCTTTAGAAACAAAACAGAATATTTTTAAAAACTACTGTAAATTTATGTGTTTGACAAAATCAACACCCTTAAGTGATCGGCAGGGTACCCAGGTCCTCCCTTAGATCAGTCAGTAAAGCCGCAGCTACAAAGCAACACCATGCTGGAGGCGGGTGGGTTCGATTCCCGGTCTGATCTAGGAATGTTTCGTTAAGTAACAAGTTCCAGTAACAAGTTGAAAGCAATAAGCTTGAAATACTGAATAAAAAAGAGGGCCAGGTGAGGGCAACTCATCAGATTGCCACAAAACGTTGAGATATGGGCTGATTGATACCCATACAGGGTTTCCTTCTAAATATGTGCATGGCCACTATAGGCCCCATGGCAACTTGTTACTGAATGACCGTTCCGGGGATACGTCGGCATATGGCCTACAATGGAATAGCAATAATTTGTAGTCATTATTTCAAAGATTGTGACATCCAATCCCGGCAATTCAATTGATATTCCCAAATATTGTCTAAAATACTTAGTCTTATATTCTACTTTATACTTATTATAAATTAATATTCATTGTATTAAAATTAAAATTTATGTTAAACCTCCAGGTTTTCCTAAAGGACTTTTTGACGTTCGCGTATAAAGAGAACGTTTAAAACATTAAAAAAATTCAATAAAAATTTGCAAAGATATTATAAAATGCCTTAAGACTTTATTCGTGTTGAGAAAACTCCCAAACAAGTTTATTGAAGGCATAGCAACGTCATACACTTTTATTCTACTGGAAAATCCCATAGAAATTAAGAAAAAGTATTTGATAATAAAGAAGTGCAAATGTTGTTGGGAATGTAGTGGCCCCAACATTATTTTTAAAGAACTATTTCAGATCTTGTCGAGTTATTGATCTCTTGAAAGATTAAAAACCTCTGTTCAAATTATAAAAAAAATGCGGAATTTATCAAGAACTCAACAATAAGAGTAAAAATTAAAAAAAAGTTGAATCTTTGCGATATTCAGCGGCTATTTTCTTTTGAATTAGAATTTTAATGGAAACATATTACGAGAGCTGAAGACATGTGTGTGCAGCATTCTTGGGAATTTATTGAATTCTAGGGGTAAGTTCCTAAATAAGATTACTTAACATATTCCTCATATGTATTATTAAATAAAAGTAAATGAACGTGAGTTGTAAAATTTGAAAAAACTTCTGATAACTATATAAGCTATTAAAAAGAAAATTAAAGACGAAACTTAGTAATGGAAGATTTTGAGAAATGAAGTAAAGGTGAGCATTGAATGGTCTTTAGTTTTCACAAACTTTTAAGAAGTCTTTGATACCGTTCTAAGTATTGAAATAGTAAATATCTCTTACTGATGCATATGACAGTTCCTTACTTAAATTTGAGGTCTGCGATAGGATAAAACTTTGCATTTAGAAGAGTAACTCTGAAATATCTACACTTAATACTTGCGTTATTTTAAAAAGCTTAATGTAAAAAAAATCAACAGTTAGCATTATTGGAATCGACGCGAAGAAATATTTTCGATTGATTGGGGCAAACATTTAGAATATGTTTGGAGAAACGACTGAGACATTAAACCTGACTCAAAACCTGACCCCATTTAGTGACGTTCGCCAAAGATATTTTTTTAATTGTACCCCAGTATAGAAAACATCGAGTCTTACCTCAAAAAGATGGAAATAAATCTCATTGCTCTGATCAATTCCACAAAAAAAAAAACACGAACATTTAAAATTTATAACTGTTACTAATGTTTTTACCCGCTCATTAAACTTCGTTTGAAAGTCCATGTTGATGGGTGGGTTCCATGACGAAATTTCACAATAAATTAGTAACGTGTTCGGGATTTCTACGTTTTTCAATCCAATCAATGGCGCATGAAATAAAGGAAGGTAAAACGGAAAGTTACACACCTAACCTTGCGCTTCAGATACAATGTTGACTTCCAAGCGTAAACCTTTAGAATTTCCCATTTGAAAGAGTTATAAACAATCAATTTCAACGCGTAAAACAGCATTAACTACACTGAAAATTTATTTTCGTTAAATAGCTTTCACTCGTTTCGTAAACATAGGTTTTCTACGTAAAACAAGTGTATCGTGTATTGTATGAAACATTCATATTGCATTTTATCTGGTGAAATGCTATCATTACACCTTTTTGTATAATGCACGAATTGAATTTCACGAAGACCAGCCAATCACTTTTTCTCTATTACCGTACCCGTGACCCAAGCAACACAGCTTGTATGAATCAAGTTGAAAGTACTGTTAAATGAAAAAAACAGGTTGTAAATTTAGTTGTATAATACATTATATCATACTTTATTATGACGCAACAAGCGCAAAAAGTGATAAAACATAAAATGGAAAAAAATATCCAAAAACTTATAAAACATAAAATGGAAAAAAATATCCTCATGCAAAAAAAAGGTTGTCAAGCGTGGGATTTGAACACTAGTCCTTGGCGTGATAGGTTTTAAGCTTCTTTGCTAAGCCAACTCAGAATGTTGAAAAGTAAACTCTGAGTATCTTTGATATGCTTCCCGTTGGCAATGAAACCTCAATCTTGTACAACAAATTCATTGAATACGAGAGTTAAAAACCGTTCCAAACTTGACATGTTTTGTAATACGTTTATAATACATTTATAATACTATCAATTACAAGTCATTCTAAAAAGATGTTTTGTGTGTTAAGACGAGAAAAGACGATCTTGCTGGGATAAATTTATTTATCTCAAAATAAAAATTGAAGCGCTGTCGAGAGTTATAACTTCATACTCACTAGCCAAGTATCTTCTCAGGAATCACCATACCTCCCAGAACCAGATCAAAGCAATAGGTAGTATAAGAGCCCGATCGGTTGCATAACCTTTTACCAGTCAAGGGGATATCCTCCCCCTTGCCTACCCGGCATGGGGTGGTATGGTAAAGGGTTATATGCCTGATTCGGATACTACCGTTCAATGCCCTCCCCTCTCATTTTCAAACTTGTATCTTTCAATTTCAAAGCCTGCCGTTGCCCTATACGGAACTATCCATACACTTTCTCTTCATGTCTATTCGTTCTAGCAAAAAATAAATTGCAAGTCTATTACTGGGACAGAATATATCATTATGATACAAACATGCTGTACATGCTTCGATGATAATACCTAAAGTACCGATAATCGCTAAAAAGTGCAAATACTGAATATTACGTAATACCGGGTAATCTTTCTGAAGGAAGATAAACGTTAAATTTTACCGATTTTTATCGTTAGTTTTACTCAGAATTCGTTTTTTGTAGTTTTATATCATAAAATGCTTCAAAAAAGAATGTAATTTAACAGTTTATCCATTGGGATTAGTATTTCAAATTCTGCACTCAAACAGAAATAAATGTTCTAATATTTTACAGAATTTTGCAGATAAAAAGTATGGATGAATTCAAGTAAAGCTAGAGTTAGATAAAACTTCGTAATATCTAACTAGAACTGAAATTAACAATAACTTTCTGCCTTTTTATTTTTTTAATTGTAAGGAATTGGTGGTTATCGTCATTATCGACGATTTTCTGCTCTTTTATTTACCAATTACTTTACTTAAGCAGCTCAAAAAATCATTTTCCAAGATCCGCCATCAACGACGGTTAACCTCACTTTTGAATTATGTACCTGGATTCCTCCACTACATAAATATGTTTTCTGCATTGACCCAACATTGATGCCGACTTGCACCTCGGGACTCACGTTGGTCCAATAAAAGAATGCAAAGGTTATAGCTTCAAATATTTGAACATGAATAGACTATTTACTGAGAGAATAGTAAGAAAAATAATTACTTTTTCACTTGGAAAAGTGACGAAAAATTAATTCAACGTTGGCTAAATAATAACGTCTAATCTTGAAAAATAAACATTACCCAAATGTCATTGAATATATCTGTTAATTATTATTTAATTTTAGTATTGTCAACAACGTCTAATTTAATTTTAAATAAATACCTAATTTTAGGGATTCTCATCTGGGCGTGTAGGAAGCATCCATAGAATTTTTCTTATAATGTTTCACTATACATCTGATAGGACCTCGAGATGTTCAAAAATGTCACATTTATTGCGCTTTTTCGGTTATATGCCTGTATGAAACAAAGTTATTGACATTGGGAAGAAAACTTAAGCTCCGTTCAAAAGATGTGTTTTAAAAATTAATATGACAAGTGGTGTTACTTGGGTATATTGACCACAGTCGTAATGTGCATGTCCGCAACTGGACAACATCTGCCACTCTATGTGATTGTTACCCGATGAAGACTGTTCATTTTATAAATTTGATACTTGTTTGTTATTGGGTTAAGGTAGAAACTTTATGAAAAATTTGAATCATAAGTAACTGGGGTGCTGTTTTTGGCAACATACCTGATAGCTGTTAAAATAGATACATATTTTAAAAAATGGATACCGTCAAGAAGTTGCTAAAAGTTTTCGTGTGCCAAAATTCCCATTTGCTACATCACTCACGGAAACAAGAAAATGAATGACTATCACCGTTCATTCATGTTGATTTCTTCCTAAAATTTTGAAAGAAGAAAAATCGCAAATAGGCTTCCCAGAATCCGCTCATTAACACGCCGCAGTCAATGGCCTGGTGAGTTCGTCGGGCTGGGTGATCAATCATCGTAGCAAGCTATGAAATGGAAAAACTGCTTGTTGATGTGGTAAGGTGGGTAGACCTGCTGCAAGAAGCCCTAATGCGCAACGAATCTTGATGGGGATGATACGAGACAAGCGGAAAGCTCCTTTCGCCTTTTGGCACCGAGAACTTACTTCGGAGAGATTGAAATCTCCAGCTCCACAGCTCCAAACAAGTACTAATTAGCGTGGGAGAAGCCAAACTTCTTTCCGCTTCCGACATTGTCATTCGGAAGCCAGAACGATGATGTCATTGCGACGTCGGAGCTTGTAATCTTGATATTAAATCGGTTTAAAGCCAATTAGTGGCAATTTGTTTCTACTTCGGGAGTGATTGTTCTTTTACTCGGCAGCGGGGGTGTTTGACAAAAGTGTTGGAGCTCATAATGCGCCATCTTCATGTCACTGGCGTTACTAATGTTGTGGGCATTTTCTTAACCGATTGCTTTTGAATTGCGTACTGGTCAAAAGAAGTTACGCTGAAGAAATGCCCCTTTTCAATCGTTGCATGTCACTTTTCCATCTCTTTTCAAATGAAATATGTGACTTTCTACAGGCATTTATGTAACTTTCAGCTGACTTTTTATCAAATTATTGCAACCAATTACTCTATTTTCATGCAGCATATAATTGTTAAAAGCTCTCCTCAGGGATCTAGAAAAACAAATCGCATTGCAATACAAACCAATTCTAAATATTAGAAATCCAAGTATAAACTTCAACCACTCTTTGTTCTCCAAAAAAAGAATTGTCCAATTAACATTCCCGGCTCTGCCATTCCAGTCGCAAAAGCAAAACCATTGCCATAATCATAAAGAAGGAACAACAATGATTCGGAAACGTCACCCGAATCAAATTAATTAACCACGTGCACATTTTCACTAGTTGTTGACCGCTGCTGTCCCTCTCTCTCTCTCTCTCCGACCAAGCAATAGTTATTGCAATCACAACAATGGCGAATCGCACTACGCTTCCGAACGGACCCCCCAGCGGACAAATTAATGCCATAGTCGTAATCCAATTTCCCTGTTTTCCCCACTCTCTGATTCTGCCGCCGAATCATCGTGGGATCCTGCATAAATGACGCGCATATTTTTAACCGCGGTCGAAACGGTTTTTGCAATGCGTAATGCGTGGCCTGCCGCCATTTATGCATGGATCCAGTGGTGAAAATCGGTCATTATCACCATTGGAGATTTTCGGCAACCAAAACAACGGATTACGAAATGGCACGGCGTGGATTCTGGGATTAATTAAATAGTTTTGCTCGGAGTGTCACTTTGGATGAGGGGCTCTCTTCGCACGCTGAACGAAGCGGAAGTTTCTTTGTTTTGGCAACCCTTCCCGCTGGATTTATGAAAGTAATTGAAAAGCTACACTGTTTGCTGAGTTTGTGGGAGGATAAATGAGAAACTAGCCTGACAGCAGCGTCAAAGTTACGTCAGAGTTACACGCCCGGGAAAGTTGATTCCACGGAGGATGGTCACACGGTCCATTTAGAATGCAAAATTATACAACGTCGCACAGAATATAATCTCGCACCAGTGCACTCAAATTATCGTTCACTGAATTCGATTGCAAATTACACCGTGTCATCGTCGTTGAAACACCTCGCTAATCCTTGACTGGATGCGTGCGAGTTCGTACGTGTGAAGGCCCTGTGTGGCAGAAATTCGATTACTATTTCTCTACCCGGTCGGACCAGGCACACAACGAACCGGATACGGAATCGTTTTCAATTTTCCTCGAAGCTCTCAAAAGGGCCTAAAGTGACAACTGTGGTGTTGAAAAATCATCTGCTGGGAGGGGGGAGTTTTGGAACCAGAGCCTTTTTTGTAGAATTGTTGTGAACTGCTCTGCAGCATGACAATGTGACATATTCCCAAATACAGTTACCGTGTGCCACATAAAACAAAAGAGCGGTGACACGTTCTTTCAATACCCGAGAGGAGATTTGCATTTTTGTTCGACGTTAGATTTTACAGCCACGTGAGCATTCGATGAAAGGGTTGGGAAATGAAGTTTCTCAGCCGAGGCGAAATTTATCGGGACAAAGGAGATTCGTTCGGACTTTTAAATTGTCTTTTCTGTTGGTGAATCCTACGGTGTTCCGAACATTTAGAACCTGACAGTTGTTTTACGAGCCTGGGATGCCGACGAGAAGTTTCAGCTCAATGCGAGAACTGGCCGAACACGTTCTACTTTCAATAGAAACATATGATACTAAATAATCTAGTTGAAATAAAAATAATTAAATATCTAAGAGCATCTCCACCAATGCACATTGGTCCGAAAAAGAGCTTTTCAGGAATTAAAAAAAAAAGTTCACTTACCCAAGTAACAGTAGAAACATTTTGACAAGAATATAAGAACTTTGTTGTGATGATGAAATAACAAACATGTCTGGTTTTGCAAAAGTTTTTAGAATGTTTATTTTTTCAAACATATTTGATTTAAACGTGGTACCAAACCAGCAAGCACATATTTGTTCAATTTTTGTTCGATCAACTGAAATTTTACTTTTTGAAAATACTACCTCATACATAAACACACTTTAAGTTGATGTTGTTGTTTCGTTGCTATGGAGTATATGATGTTTCTGAATGATATGATGAAACTTGTATTGAACATCTTGATGTTTCTGGTATTGAATGTCCATGATAAACATACATGCACAGATATTGAACGTAGGAATGAAAAATTTCACTCTGGTGTAGCTGAGAGTCTATGATGAAAAATACTATGATTGATGTTTACATTTCATAGTTAGTATTCAAGATGGCGACGAAAGAAAAACAAGTGAGCGAGCGAATTTTGTACGGCAAGGGGGGAAATCCCCTTTGACTGACAAAAGGTTATGCAACCGATCGGGCTCTTATACTACCTATTGCTTGTTTCTAGTTCTAGCGATTTGTCCGTCTCCTAATACTGCCTAACACAGTCAGTCAAGGGGATTTCCCCCCTTGCCTATCCTGCATAGGGAAGTATGACAAAGGGTTATGTGCCTGATCGGATACTACCGTTCAAATGCCCTCCGCTCGTTTTCAATCTTGTATTCTTTCAATTTTCAAAGCCTGCCGTTACTGTTAGGCCCATTTTTTGATGTTGGTTAAAATTAGAGTGGATCTTATTTTCACGGATATACAAAAACTAACTTTTTTATTTGCAGAAATAGACGTTAATATTCTTTGGCAAAATTGTAGCGCAAACAATTTCATGGAATTTTTATACATGCATTTTTTTGTTGCTTGAAAATTGACCGATTAAGAGCAATTTTCCTTCATCAACTTAGGGTGTACCATAAAAAAATGTTTTTTTTTTGCCCTTACTTTTATATTTCAATTCCCACCGTGAAGTTGTGTTCCGACGAGTTTTGAAACTTTCAATGACGCGTACTTTGGTATACAAATTTTGCCGCTAGCTTTAACCAAGGATGGTTCCAATCGTATATAATCATATATCATTCGTTGCACGCTCTTCGTTGATTCAATAGACGCACACAATGAGAAGTTCTGTTTCACCTCTCAAACCGAAAACGGATGGGCCAAGGTACGCATTGAATGAACATAGCATGAATATCGTCGCCTGCCAATAGACTTCTCTGCCGCCGTTAGTATTAGTAAGCAGTTTCACTAATACAATCGTTTTGATGGTTGAAAATAAAAAACAAACCGTTTTCAACCTGATCATTTTGACAGTTGATCTCGTGGTTGAAAACAATAAACAAATCGATCCTATACGTGTAAAGCAGCACGCTAGTGTTTGTGAGATCGCTCAGCGAGAACCTAATTGAGTTTTACACCAACCTAACATAACCTCGCAAAATGAATCGGATGATTTCTTTTGACAGGAGTCCGTGGTTTGTTTATTTCATCTGTTTGAATTCGAAAACAAACAAACCACGGACTCCTGTCAAAATTGAATTCCATTCATCAGGATGAACCACACGTTCACTAGTGACGTCATCTTGCAAAATTCTATTGTATGCGTGTTCATCACTGCTTGCTTGTACAATTTATTGATTCGTTCGTTGGCTTCTGTTGATGATTCATTTTCGTTTCTTGATTCGATCGTGTGCTAGTGCTCGAAGCTTCCGATCGAATCACTTGGTGATTGTGTGGTACCGCGTTCAGAGCAAAAACGGATCGGAAGTCGAAAAGCACAGTGTAGCCAGTAAATACAGTGGAAAAAAACAGGAAATATGTAGCAACTAAACGCCAAATGTTAATAGAAGGTGACATGTGTTCCTTTAGGCTAGTTTTTTCTGTTTTTGGGAGATACCGATAATGGCACAGGTTACTTAGTTTGTAATGGTACGGATGCAGTGGCTTCCCTGTCCGGTAGAAAAGATTTTTCGTATGTCAGAAAACAAAAATTTATGCAGTATTGTTGAAATAGAAAATAAGCTAATGTTTGTTCAACGAACGATATGGATATTATGGGGTCAATTCAAGCAAAACAATGCATTAGGTCCTAAGTAACATTGAGAGATTCTCTTCGTCGATTTTCTCTTTGGTTAATAGCTTGTCTATTAAACGATTTGCTGATGTTCTCAACGTATTGGATCCCTTATCACACTTTATGCTGCGTACTGTATATTGAAAATAGTTAAACTTGTTTTTACATAGCCGTAGGAACGCAAAGAGAAAGTCGACAAGGAGAGTCTCTTAATGTTATATAGGACCTAATGCATAGTTTTGCTTGAATTATAGAAATCGAGTCGACCGTCACTTTGCTCGACAGAGCGATTTTGCTATTACAGATGTCGAGATCAACGAAATTTTGTCGAGTTGGTCGACTCAATCGATCACTTAGAAACTAGTGAGTGATCTGTCACATTTTGTCGTTTAAGAGTTTGTTTTGATCTGCGATTTTTATCGATTCGTGGTTATTCGTTTAGTAAGATAAGAAATACACTAAACCAGCTTTTTTCAGGTGAATTAACAGAAAAACAATTTACTCCTAGCAAAAAATGTCTAATCTTATTAAAAACAAAACAAATTACCGTCGGACTGAATAGCTCATTGAACTAATTAAATGTAAAGTGGATATCGTAAGAGGCTTTGTGGCATGGAGCCAGTAAAACTAATGCTTAACAGAGAGTGGTAGGAGCCAATAGCTCAATTCATTAGGATCACCAATGAACCTTGAGTCGGAATAACAAAAAGTAAATTTCATTTTCTCGTTTATGATCCTAACATTAGTTCGCAAACCCAGATGGAAACTCAGAACAGTAGAAAATGTAATGAGTTTTTAAAATTAATCTCAGAACCTTGGGTTTTTCCTAAGGTACTTCTAAACGCCTTATTTCAGTACATTTGCACATAGGATTAGCAAATCGACCCACGAGTTAAGTGTTTAATGTTATTAGTCCTAGATTTCTTGAAGTATAGAAAGAAGTAGTTCAATAAGGAATATACCGAAAAATTCAGGACCAAACATCTTCGAAGTTCAAGATCACATTTCCCAGAATTTAAGGACAGAACTTCCCAGAAAATCAGGAGAGGACTTCTCAGAGCTTCATTAAGAAGTTTAGGGGAGACGACTTCTTGGAAGTTTGGAACATTCCCGAAGTTTTGGAGTTTTCTCAGACGCCAGGAAAAAAAACATTCCCGAAGTTCAGGAAGAAACTAACCAGGGAGGGCGTTATCTAATATTTCTCACAAATTCAGAAACAAACTTCCACAAAGCTCAGAACGTCCTGGAAATTCAAGAGAGAACTTCTCTGAAGTTCAGGAAAAGGCTTATCAGAAGTTCCAAAATAAACTTCTCGATGTAACTTTCCAGAAATGCTAGAGAGCTTTCCCAAAGTTCAAAAGAGAACATTTCTGAATTTCAAAATTTAAAAATGAGGATTTCTCAAAGTTCATGAAGAAACCTCTTCAAAGAAAAGAAAGAAACTTTCGAGAAGAATAGTGGGTACTTCCTTGTAGTTTGAGCAAGATTTTTTCAGAATTTCAGGAACAAGCTTCACATAAGGTCAGGAGAAAACTTCCCAAGAGATAAACAAAAAGTACTTCTTAGAAATTCAGGAAGAAACTTTCAACAAATTTAAGGGAATTCTAGAAATTCTACAGCAGACTTTCCCAAAGTTTTGATAAAATTTTCCTCGGAGTTCAGTATGAGACTTATCGGATGTTCAAATAGAATAAGCTCGTAAGCAATCATAAGTGCTAGAGAGCTTTCCTGAAGTTCAGAATCGAACATTTCAGAAGTTCAAAATGAGGCTCGAAGCTCAGGAATACCAAAAGTTTGGGTAGTTACTTCTGAGAAAAACAGGATGAAACTTTTCAGAAGTATAGGAAATACTTACTAGTTGCTAAAGTTGGAATTTCTCAGAGATTCAGGAGCAAACTTATCTGAAGTTCAGAAAACAACTATCATAAAGTTCCGAAGAGGACTTCTCAGAAATTTAGGAACAAACTTCCAAGAAATTTAAGAATATTTTCCAAGAAATTCTGGAGAGAACTTTCCCAGAGTTTTGGAGAGGTTTTCCTTGCAGTTAAGGATGGGACTCGTCAGAAGTTTAGACAGTAACTAAGTTCAGCAAAAAAATTATGAACTGTTCTGAAAGTACACTGGAAGGTGAGGTTAGGTTGTTAGATGCATATTTATAAGAAAATCAGGAGTGACTGCTTAGACGTTCATGAGGAAACTTGATTAAACTTCAGGAGTAAACATCCCAGAATTTTGATAGCAAAGAACTTTGTCGAAGATCAGAAAAGAGCTTCCCTGGAATTCAAGGAAAAATCACTGGCAAACAGAAGAAGCAGGCAATAATAAAATCATTCATATGATCATAATGATATTCATTGCTCATGGCACCACATAAAAATATGGTGAACACCATCTCCCCAACCGTTTCAATCGTTCTTTGAGCTCATGTCACAACCTCATGTAGGAATCACAATTCCTTGGTTTCCATCTCACCTCGTTTGAGAGATTTGATCGTCAGGAAAACTTCGCTGAAGTTTAGCAGGGAAGTACAAAAAAACAAGAAGCTTAGCAAATCATCAATATCAAAAAAGTTTTGAGAATTCTTCCAAAGTTCAAAGAATCCTCCAAAAATTAAAAAAAAAATCCTCGATTCTGAAAAAGCCCCTACTAAGGATACCAGAAGGTTAGGAAAAAGATTGAATGCTTTACCAGAAGGTCAGAGAACTTCGAGATAAAGTCGTTAAAGTGAGACCGATCAACGCATATCTATACAGCAACCTTTAATGTTAAATGTTTAAAGAATTATGTAGTACTGTCAATAGCTTCAGTATCATCACGTATAAATTGTTGATGATTAGATAATAACCCCTCTTCTGTATCATTTTTGAAATATGTATATTGACACTTGTGCACATATTAATTAATAACTTCCCCGCAAGGTATTTCAAATCGCAACATTGGCACAGCACCCAAGGTGTTTTTCTGATTAACAAAAGCATTAGAGAAATTTACAAAACAAGAGTGAAAAATGTCAATACCTGTTCTTCAGCTCTCAAAAATGACAGCTAAATTGATGAAAGTCCCGAATTACTACATGATGTAATATTTCACAGACATTTGGAAAAGTTTCAACATTATAGTTAACAGTTGACCTCCGTTATCGACTCGATCAGTTTCAGTCGGTTTCTGTAATGTGCAATTTTACTCGACTTGACAGTGACAAGTGTCGAGTCGAGTTGCTCGACTGGACTTCTATAACTAACCCCTATACCCCTTTCAACTGAAATCTCCATAACGGTTTGTCTCACATGTTATGTGATATAAAATTCATAAGGTGTTCATAACATATTGTGTCAATAGTCCTGAAAAATTGTCACAACTTATCGGATACCTGTGACAGGAAAATTAAAAAAATCTCAATCGAGTAGGCCGATTTTTCCCAGACGGTACATACTTAACAAAACTTTCAACACTGTAATTCTAACCAAAAGACAATGAAAGATTCTGATCAAATGAATGCTATCATCTTCCGTCTCCGAACATTATCATCTGGCGATCCTACTGTGTCGTATTTCCATAGCCACTCAATCAACGAAGAGTGAATTACAAGTAGGCAGAGCTGTTGTCCATTCGACTTGCGTGGTGGAATGAAGTAATCTACAAAACGTATAATCTTGTTCACTCTCTGAGTTCCTACGTATGATGCCTTTACCAATACAATCATCGATACGGTTGTTTAAAGCACGGATAAGAATAAATAATTTTCACTGATTTTTTCGGCAGTCACCAACACTGGCTAACCATGAGATACTAACGAATATTGTGCTAAACACAATGAGGTTTTTTTTCTCGTAAAACTTCCGTTAAATCCTTAGTGAATCTATCGGAAAGTTTGTATAACTTTCCACCTGCTCATATAAGTTTGCATTGGTTGAAAAACATGTACACAACTTCCAAACAGATCTTATTACTTTTTGTAAATTTCAGAAAACAAAATCTAGAACAGCTGATACGTCCAGAAAATTACCTTTAATAACTTCCATTGAATTAAAAATTCATTAAAAATCTACATAGAATTACAATTTGTCTTTGCCAAGTCCTAATAACTCGTGAAATTCGTAGTTCGTGTATTTGATAATTATGTTATGCATTATTTTAAGTTTATTATGTAATAAACACTATCAGGAGATGCTGGATTTTCACAGGAACCAGTCTTCATAACACTTAACCGCACGCGCTTATTCCATTGATGACGCCTTCAAATATTACTCTCGTTTTTTTTTAATTCCATTTTTTTTTCTTTTTCCTCTCTTCTCTTGCATCAGCTTTCAAGATTTTATTTTGTTCAAGTTTTACATCCACTAGTTTTGTCGATCCAGACCTGTAAAAACAATCATAAGACATATATCATAACATACTTCTATGTGAAGTGTCGTATACTGAACGCTAGAACCAGATTTATTTTGCGCTTCAATTGACGACTCGCATGAGGTTTACTAGTTTAATAATATTCACATGAAAAATAATCACTTACTTTTTGCCATTCCGACCCAAGGCCCTATTGATAGTCCTTATGAATCGAGCACTTGGCCAATTTACTCCTTCTTCTGCAATACATTTGTTTTTTGGAGCTCCGATTCCACAAAAACCTCTGGCGTTGTCCGCATTAATTTTCATCAGTTCAACTATTAGTTTGTTTGTTTTTTTTATGAAAAGTGGGCAATTTTTGCAAGATGGAAATGGTTTTTCTGTTAATTCATCTAAAAAAAAAGAGGTTTACGGTATTGCTTATTTTGCTCAGTCATTTATCACTTCCCGACGAAAAAACGCGAATCAAAACAAGTTTTACTCAGAATGTGACAGATCCATCACCCGTTTTCGAACGGTCTACTGAGTCGACTTGCTCGACAAAATTTCGTCGATCTTGACAACTGTAATTGAGCTTTACACCAACCTAACATAACCTCGCAAAATGAATCGGGTGAATTTCTTTTGACAGGTGTCCGTGGTTTGTTTATTTGAGGGAAGTTCATCCGTTTGAATTCGAAAACAAACAAACCACGAATTACCTGTCAAAACTGAATTCATCAGGATGAACCACACGTTCACCAGTGATGTCATCTTGCAAAATTCTATACACGGAAAAACTGCAGTCATGAATTCGAGAACAAGCAAAAATACACCGTGAACTGAATCACGTAATCATGAACTAAATCACGTTTTTAGGTAAAAATCCTGAAAACGTGAACTAGTTTACGGTCCGTTTTCATTTTCGTGAACGCTTTTGTTTCTGTGTAGCAAAATATACTTGTCGAGCAAAGTGATGGTCGACTCGACTTCTACAATAGAATTTTGCACGATGACGTCACTGGTGACCGTGTGGTTTATCATGATGAATAGAATTCAGTTTTGACAGGTATTCGTGATTTGTTTGTTTTAGAATTCAAACAGATGAACTTCCCTCATATAAACAAACCACGGACAACTGTTAAAAGAAATTCATCCGATTCATTTTGCGAGGTTATGTTAGGTTGGTGTAAAACTCAATTGGCCCCTATGTATTGAGGAAGTCATGTAAGTCGTGGAATCCGAGGAAGAGAAAATAATTGACAATCCTAACAACCGTTGCTGAGCACGGTAATAATAAACAATACTTTTCAATCGTTAGAAAAAACTTTTTTTTTCTCCACACCGGAGCTCGGAAAAGTGTTTTAAGAAAGCGTGCGTGCGTAAGGTTGACATTTCCTGTGAGTAAAGTGAGTAACGAAACCGATTTTTCCGTCACAGGTTATAATTCATGGCCTCTGTCCGGTCAAAACCCCGCTTGGTCTCCTGGATAACTTGATAACTTTTATTGTAGCAAAATTCACAATCTTAATCCATTAGCATCAATTAAAATAGGCCTTGCACGTAACTGCTGATACACACACAAAAATATCCGTAATAAATAAGCCACAAGGCGTAAACAACAACAACAACAACATCAACATAAGTTAATCATAAAAAACCCAACGGTCCTGCCTAGAACGATCAACACGCTTCCAAAGTTCAGCTGAAAGTTGCTTCATTATACATTGGCTTCACATCCACATGGCTAATCCAATAACACGCGGCAGCGACGGGCTCCGGCAATGAAACTTTCTCCTTCGGCTTCGACGTCTTTTTTCCCTGTTTCTTCTTATTTGGCTAATCACATCATCGCAAGCGGCCTCCGCCAAAGGAAAACATGCCAAATATGAAGCTGAACCGGACGCGACCGACCACGACTTTGGAAAGGCAGGCCAAAAAACTTAAGTCAACTATTTACAAGGGGAAAGTAAAGCTGATGCTGCTTCGGCACTTGCACCCAGTCAAAAAGTTTAATCAAACTAGGGAAAATTGCCTGAATGGAATTAAATTATACATTTAAATTTCTGCAGTCAACGAGGATGGCTTTATGATGAAGTGTTAATGGGTCCGCAGTGCGGGCTGAGCGTCGACCAAATAGATAGGTTGGAAAAGCTCAAACTGATGCTGATTTACTTATGAAAGCAATTGTCATCTAAAACGTCAACAAAGAATCAATCTCGAAAATTATTTCGATACCCTCCCAAGAAAGGAAAATTCGGATTGCTTCGGTAACTTTTCCCATCCACGATCATGAGCTCAATTTGGCCTACTGTGATTCACTTACATCCCCGTCTTGGTTTTTTCGTTTCGTTCCGTTTCCTTGGCAATCGACTTCAGCTTCTCAAGCAATCGAGAAGCAACAGCTGTGCGGCACTTTAATCGAGTGTAATTACCAGGCTCAGTGTTTAACTTCGATGTGAGGAAGGCTTCGCTTATCTTCATCGAGAGAATGGCAAAAGCTTTACCCAATGGAAGTGGCAGAGGAGCAATTATGTGGGAATGCGGGAAATAGCTTTGATTACGTTTTTCCAAGTGACACCGCACTTGTTGGGGAGTGGAATCTCCGGATATTTTTGGGGGGCTCAAATGAAATTGGGTTTCGAAAGATTTCTGGAATTCAATGAAGCACGCACTGGTTTCGGCCGGAATGGCCCGAAGATAATTCAACAGTTGTGGTTTGTACCAATTTTGATGGATATGATTGCGAAAATTCTGCTCCTTTAAAGAAAATAGAACGTCCAACAACAAAAGTAGATCATTGCAATTTTGACATAGCTTATGGTGTATCATCGGTTATATTACATTGACCAGTTCACTTCTGACTATCCAAGAATGCAGTAGACAATCAAGCCAACCCACTTTAAGTTATCAGGCGGACGAAACCAACGGCCTGATAGTGACTGCAATGCCTTTTGATGGATAGCTGTCAACGACCAATGACGTTTATACGTATCCTTATTGAAAAACCGGTAGAGACGAAACTTTTAGATTTTCGACCACCACTACAAATGGCCTGCCAAATTAAATATTTCAGCGCCTTCATTTGATTAGGGCATATCTGCATTTGTAAACGACCACTTCGTCTGCTAATTTATCGGAAATTGAATACAATGTCTTCAAATTGAATAAAGGGTGTTCCGATCAAAATTTGGTCAAACAGTGATGTGTGTGAGTCGATCAATGTTTTTATTAATAAGTCAAATATTTTTTTTCAAGCTCAGTTAATACAGGCGAAATATTCAGCTTCCTTTTTACCGAATGCGAATTGTCGGGTCTTTCGTTTAACACCTGTCATAAGATTTTGTACAGTCTCCTTGTCCACTTTATTCACCGCAGAATGCTAGTTTGCCTTGAACTGTTTCTCGCTCACAACAGCTTTTTGAGTCTTCTTAAGGTTCCGCTTGACGATGGCCTAATATTATTCGATTGGGTGGAGCTCTGGCGTGTTGGGAGGGTTCTTGTCCTTGGGCTCCACTTGAACGTTGTTGGCATCATACCACT